>ML835860.1:7356-26571 GCA_009831015.1 Picea engelmannii | reverse complement strand
TTAAATGCAAACTTTCCACCACTCTAGGATCTATATAACTATGGCTAGCCCCTGAATCAATTAAAATAACAAGTGGTCGGTTGTTGATCGTACCTTCCACTTCAATCATGTGCGATTGAAATTCTGCTTGTTTGTTGTCCAGGGCTGCGTAGATCCTCGACATTTTGTTGCCCATATCCTCCACTGTTTCAGCTTGCTGAACAGTATGAACAGTTCTTGCTTTGTCTTTTCTGTGGGGGCAGTCTTTGTACCTATGATTCCCTTTACAGCCCCAACACTCCATAGGTGGAGACCTTGGTATCTTCTCACTCCCTTCAACTTTCCTGGGGTCTCTAAAAGATGACTGTCCCCAAGGGTTGTTCTTGAAAAAGGGTGGCTTGTTTCCCTTCTGCCTTTGTTCTTTCTTAAACCTCTTCTGGTCATCCCAAGCCTTCTGAAAGGTAGGCTTTTCTCTTTGTTGTTCGTATAAGCATTTCACCCTTCTTATTGTTTCTTCCATAGTCTTAGGATCATCATATTGAATCTTATCACCAATGGAAGGTGGCAGTCCACTTAGATACCTCTGAATTTTAACAGCCTCGTCTTTGATGAATGGAACATACTTCAGTAGTTCCAGAAAACTTCGGTCATACTCATCAATGGTCATACTACCCAACTTGAGTTCGAAAAACTTCTTCATCTTTCTGTCATAGTATCTTTTGGTCAGGTATTTCTTCTCAAAATACCTCTTAAACTCCTTCCACGTGACCTCTTTCTCTCTGATGTGTTGCACCTGCACCAACTGATCCCACCACATGGATGCTTTTCCTTTCAGCTGGTACATTGCAATTCTTCCTTCTGCATGGGCAGAATAATTCTGCAGTTGGAAGTATTTCTTTATACCCAACAACCATATTTTAGCATCTTCTTCCTTCTTATGTTCACCATCGAACGTAGGTGGTTTAATCTTGTTGATTTCCCCTTTCAATTCATCCCTTCCAGATTTTCGGTGCTTTCTGGTAGGAGACAAGCTCGAACTACTACGTGTTCCCCTACTGGAATGTCTTTGGGAGTGACTAAGATGTCTGCTACCACTCCTCGACCTCCTTTTCCTCTCGAGAGTCCTAACGCTTCTTGATCTCCTTCTTCTCCCAGGGGTTCTGCGACTCTCCGTCTTACTTGAGTCTCTTCCCTTCTCGAGTTTCCTCTCTATTCTTTCCAGGCTTTTCAAAAATTTTAAGTTTAATACACCCTGTCGATCCCAGACTTTCATGAGCTTTCGGCTATCAGCTCGGCGAGCCTAGGCCTCTCTTTGTAATCCTTCAATGATTTTCATTATGTGTCCTTCCTTATCCTTTTCTTTTCTGTGCCCATTGGAGTTTGATCCTTCCACTTCCACATTGACATCCTTTCCTTCCCGTTCGTCTCCTGTTTCGGAGGCAATCTGCACCTTTTCCCATTCCATACTCGGCGTTGGTTAACTGGAGTCCTGACCCTCATTGAACTCTGCACACGCACTATGCAATTCAATTCGAAGTTTGTCAGGCCATTAAAACTTCATGAACAATCCACAACATTTATACGCCAATACGAACAAGAACAAAAGACATTTAGATTCAAATAAGTTTTCTGAGCTCTCATTCGGCTCTACAATTTTCGGGTCTTCAAAACTTTCGTTTTTGGCATTTCGGGACTTTTGGGTTTTCGGCACCTGAGAGTTCATTTTGCAGTGACTCCCAACCTTTTATCATTTCAATTCCCGAATTCCTAAAAATCAGTTTCCTTATTCTTCAGGCCCACAACATAGTTGTCGTCCTTAAAATCCGCTACGATTCTTCTGTCTTCAGAGATTTCAGGACTTCGGGACTTCGGGTTTTCGGTCCACGAGGATTTCAGACTTGCTTTCCTTTCCAACCCCCGACTTCCGAAATTTCGATTTACTTTACCCTCCGGGCCCACATAGCACAGTGGTCACCCACAACCACGGTGGCACGTGGCACGTTCATGAGGGTCCACGTCGCTTTTAGCGACGTCATCGGATCCCACCACTCTTGCTTTTCTTCTTGACTCGCTGGCACGTGGTACATCTCCATGTGTCCATGTCCATTCTTAGTAAAATCCAACGGTCAGATCTTTCTCAGATCTACGGCGCAAATCCTTTCGGCGTTTTGGGGTTTCGGGCATCGGAAGTTCGTGCATCCACACATATTGAACTTCCATTTGCCGAAATCCTGAAATCACTATCTATTTAACTACTTGATCCAACGGTCAAGTTCTTCTCCCCACGATCTACGGTGTAGGTTGTTTCGGGATTTCGGGGTTTGGGGTTTCGGAGCTGTTCACCTCTCCTCATTTCCCATCTCCCAAAACATCGATTTCTTCCTGGACAATCAACGGTCCAGATATCTCTTAGATCGACGGTTATGATCCAATCATGAATTTGTGTTTCGTGAATTCTCACGAACTCACCCTTTGACCATTTCAAGTTACAAGTCAGCGAAAGGTTGATCTCTCTCCACGCGTTCTTTCTGATGGACGGTCCTGACTAATTCGGGATTTCGCGTATTGCGATTTCCACACTCCTGTGTAATTCCAAAGGGCTTTAAACCCCGTGCACACTTTCCAAATCTGATGGTCACGAGGGTTCACCTTCCCTCCCGAACATATCCTAAAGCTCCAGCACTTCTGGTGTGGAGTCCTCTCTCCCTGTGGACTTATACCACACTGGTTGCGGTTTCATAACGCCGCTATACCTCCTGAGCTTAAAAACTCGTCAAGTAACTCCTTGACACTTTGGAGCAAACCAGGGTCCAAAATTGGCCTTCCAGACCCAATTTCCCCTCGCATTCTCGGTCCAAAGACCGGTCCACTGGCCCATCTAGGCTCAGTGTCGAAACCTTGGCTCTGATACCAAACTGTAGCTCACCTTTTCAGCTACCATGACTTAATTGCTCTTAAAAGGAAACTTTAACACCACTTGGTACATAACTCATACAGGTATTATATAATCCACATGCATTTAAACAAATAAACACATTCTACATAGAGTACTCATATGAGTTACTGCCATAATTAATAATCAATGGCGTTTCATACTAATTCATATACACAACGGAAATCATGATAACATAAGCAGTAGAGTCATGAAAAACATGATTAAAACATAATCAGATACTTATCTTTTAATAGTGGTAGAATCCACCAACCAAGTGCAGGCCTTCCACGAACCTCCCAGCCTTAGACCACACCGCTCATCAGCTCAGCAATGGGTCACCCCCGAGCTGGGACTAAGCTCCACCCCGAGACAAGGAATCCTAGGTTAGGCTGAGGTTACATGGAAAACAACACATAACCATAGGAAGGGATTCTCTCCCAGAAACCACCCACGCTCACTGCCCACAGACCCTCATTCCCCACATGCCTGTTCCACCGCAGGAGTATACACCTTCTCTGTCACCTGGACAGTCCTTTGGCTGCTAACCTCCCTTGCCTTGGGTTACAACAACAGACCGGACCGGAAGTCTCCGGGCTTTGTGGCAACTACAGGGTTCCTTCCAGGAGTTCTCTCCTTCCTCTGCGCACTCTCTCGCCTGGAGAGAATCGCTCACAGGTCAACAAACCTCCCACGCAGTCCAGCACTGCGTGTCCACACAACCAACGGAAAAACATACACGATTTTTTCCATAGGCTCAGCAATGGCAAAATGGCTCAAGGTCACGGCTTCGGGACAGAGATCTCACGCACAGGCTCGATCTCGGGCAGTGGATGCACACAGATTCTCTAGACACAACACGGGCCTTTTCGATTCAAACAGAGGTGAAACCGGCTCTTTCAGAATCGATCACAGGCTTCTGGTTCAGTACGGAGGTATACACGGGTTTTTCAGTTCAGAAAGTGTACGAGGTTTTTCTGCAGAGCTCGGGTTAGTCGTATTGCTCAGAGCCCGTACACCCTCAGGCAATCCGCTCGCATGAGAGAGAGTGAACCCCCTCATGGTCCACCCAAACTATTTTATTCGCATGCACCAGGGTCGACACTTGTCGCCCTGGAGACTGCATGCGTTCCACCAACACGCATCACCTTCTCTTGGTTAGGAACTTAGGATAAAAAATATAAATGGCACATGTTTTTTTTTGGAATAATAATAAAATATTATTCCTAGGCTTAAGCACCCCCCCCCCTAGGCTAAACAATTAGCCCCTTTTCCCACCTTCCAGCCCCTAATCCCTTGCCTTCTCTACGGAAGCTCAGTCCCCCTTCACTCATTCATCGTGGTCGGTCTGCACCTGGCGGTGTTTACAATTTTATTAAATGTTTTTGCATATATACAAGTACAAAATCAGGCCCTTGGCCTCCAACCCTTAGGCTCTCTGGCCTAACAATCACATAAGCCCACCGACTTATACAAACTTGGCTCACCAGCCTATAACACATATTTACGATTCATTTCATACATCAGATTTACAACTGGGCTCGGCCTTGGGGACATTACACCATCATTGTGACACTATCCAATGTACCAAGTTGTCGGTGAAAACATGAGTGCTTTCCATGGGAGTGTCGAGTGAACTTGAACCCACGACTTCATGGAGCCCTGTATACTAGTTTAGAGAGTTACTTAATAAGTGGACAAACTCAACCTTCAAGTGAGATTAATTTTTTACAGTGAGGTAAAGTTTTGTCTTGATCTACTCATTTTTTCAAAATTATGACAATTTGGATAATCTTAAAATGAGTCAAAACTCCTAATGACAAAGTTCCACGATTAAAGTTCCCATCAATTAGGTGGAACTGTAACTTCCATCAAAATTCCTACCAGATTTGGCTAAGAATTTTAACGGTAAAGAGGTTGAGTTTATTCACCAATTAACTTACTCCCTAGTTTAGTACTCATTCTCAAAGCAATATGAATGATAAAAACATTTTTGTAAAAGAAGCAGAGGATGAGAACATATATAAGGAAGAGATATGAATAATAAAAATAAATATGACTAAATGTTTTACAATTTGACCTTTTTCTAGTTTGCCATCATTGAAATCGACCATTAAATATTTGTTAAAATTGTGTCATTATGTATTGTTTAAATAGTTGTTTTTAATGCATAAATGTATTTAGTGCCCTCAAAAATCCGTACTGCAACTTAATTTTGTAATGTTAATGATTGATATTTACGATTCTATCCATCCAAAATGATTCTTGTCAGATTTCAGGGAAAAAAAAACACAATTTCCCATTGCATTATTTGAGTTGCCAGAAAAAGTCAAATTCATAAAATGCATAGACTACGACGAAAAAAAAAACCTTTTCAAAAATAGGTAAAGGAGAATATATATATGTGTGTATGGGGTGAGGGGGAAGAAAATAATGGGGTGAGGACATGATAGAAGGGAAAATAACTAATAAAGAATGATAAACATTTTATGTTTTTAACTTTTTCCAACATGCTATAATGAGAATCTAGTTAAGCAATATTTGCTGAAATCATAATTTTTTATGGATGAAATTGTTGTTTTTCATGCAAAAATAGATTTAACATCCTCAAATACCCCTATTGCAACGAGATTATGCAATATTAACATATGATATATACAATTCCATCAACCCAAAATGATTTCAACCAAATTTCAAGATAAAAAATAATGAAATTTCATCTAATTATTTTAAATGGCCAAAAAAAACTAAAATTATATATATATATATATATATATATATATATATATATATATATATATATATATATATATATATATAAACCATCTTTTACCTAATAAAATTTATTATATTTAATATTAAAAGTGTTATATCAATTAACCATTTCTCTTTCCTTTTTAATATATTATTGATATTTTGTTATTACCGATTGATTAATTATATATTATTTAATCAAATTTGATTAATTAATATTTAATCAAATCATTGTGTTTCATAGTATTCTTAAAATATTTTATTGTTACTTGTTTATTATATCACTGGGTTTCTCTCATTTCACTTGGTTTTTGATTAATAATATTATAATATTTTTTTCATTATTTCTTTTTATTTAAATTTAATGGTTATTTTATTTTCAAATATGTTTTTAAAAATATTTCTTATATCATATTTCACTTTTTTCTATTTTTCAAAATTACTTTCATAATGAATGGAGTGTTTATTTGAAAATTTGAGAACATTTCTAAACTAAGATAGATTGCAAATCTAAAAATATTCTATAATTAGAAATAAAAATATTTTAAGTCACAAATACACACCTTCACCCATTGTCAAGACGATGAAGGTCTCCACTTTGTGTACCACCCACCACCTAGGAGATGAATGTGGGCATTTTTTGTACCACCCATCACCTAGTGGATGAAGGTGTGCATTTATGGTATACAAATGTTTTTTGGCACACCTTAACCTTCGAAGTTAAATCTTTTTTTTCTCATTTTACCTTTCCTTTTTAGAATAGTTTTTTTTTCTTCATTTGTTAATATTTGAACTTACAAAAAGCACGCCTTCTTCATTTGTTAATCTTTGAACTTATAAATACACATTTTAATCCTCATGACGCTGGGTGGTAAGGACTTTGTTTACCTTAAATGCATGTCTTCACACTCCAAGAATAAATCATTTTATTTCTCCTTTTACTCTTTCCTTTTTCTCAAAATTATATTTGTCTTTATTTACTAATCTTCAAACTTACAAATACACACCTTCACCCCATAAGCTGGGTGGTGGAGATTAAAAATGTGCATTTATATACTCAAATGCACACCTTCACCCACATCATTTTTTTAATGTATTCTTTAATTATTTTCTCTTTTCAATCTTTGATTTTCTAATTTTATTTATTTGTTTATTTCAAATTTATTGAATTGAATTTATTCATTTCTTTATATATATTATCATTTAGCGGGAATATTGTGTTTATTTTTTCAAATTATTTTCAAAACAAGGGAAGTGTCTACTCAAAACTTAACATGTTTGTAACAAAAACAATTACAAAGTTCATTATTGTTAAGTTATTTTTCTAATTTATATTATAGTATTAAATTAATTTTAATAAAAAATAACAACATAATTATTTTACCAATCGAACAAATCTATTAACAATATTTTATTTTAAAAATTCACAATATTTTATCAAAAGGAATCAATTTGAATACAACATAACTATAACAGGGATTGTCATGGGTGATGACTGTGAGGAGAACATGTGCTAGGGTTTCCATAGGTCAAAGAACCTCGTAGGTTTAAGGACCCTTCAATGGCAAGGTATAAGGAGGATCTGGATTATTCAAAAGATAATCTGGAGGAGGATTCTATTTCATCGAGGACATAAACTTTTATCGTAGACAAAGGGGCGTTCAAGGTTATAGATCATGCGACACCCGTGGGAGGCACTCTCAAAACCATTACAAAGTGGATAATCAATCAGAGGGTGGGACAAGGCTCAACAAAAGGACCTATAGTCATCTTAGACAAGATTTGGGATTGTCTAGCAAGGTACAATCCCCATATCCCATGATGCAGGAGCATTGCACCTCGAAGATCAACCCTGTTGATTGGACCTAGGGGTCTTGAATACACAAATGGGGTGTTCAACAAACAATGATGGTGGGCCAATTTGTTTCTATCTCTTCGTTGTTGGATCCCTTGCTTCAATCCAAGGGTCAAAAAGTCTTATGTGGAGTTAGTTAGGATCAAATTAACAAGACTCCCCTTGGAATTCTAGGATGAAGATGTATTCATTGTGCTTGATGCCACTGATATGGATACATTGAAAGGGAGTGCAATCTCAAGTCCACAAGAATATAATGGTTAAAGAAGGATCCAATTCCATATTCATCTCTGCTCAAGGGGGAGCCATCTCTCAAGTTTCAAAGAAAATCCCTAAGTAAGAGGGAAAACACAAACGCTAGTGATAGATTCCTAGTTGGTGATGGAGAAATCAAGACCCATGACACATCTCCTAGAGGCAGATACCTTGCCAACAACCCTAGTCCGGCACAAGAACCTTAGAACTCTCAATTGGAGCTACAATCCTCTTCTTTCTCTAGTATGTATATTAAATCCCCATCTCAAAATGTGATTTTTGAATTTAAAAATCAGAATCCCATGCCTAGAGAATGGAATGAACATGAACCCCCTTAAACCCTAAGTTATAGGAAGGAACTTTCTTCTATTGGGGGGGTAGGAAGGGATAGAGCTTTGACTATAACCTAGGATGTTTAGAAGAATATATCGAGCAAGTTATTGAAATGACTCTCCTAGAAGAATGATAAAGAAAGTGTAAAAGTTAGTTTAGGCATGTGGTCACTAATCTTCAGAGGCAGGCCTCATCCCTTTAAACATTAGAGATACCTCCTTTGGTCAAAATGACTAGTTATGATCCTCCTAGAAGAAGGAATAAAGGATGGGTTAGGTCAAAATAGAATCAAAGAGAACCATCTCTTAGTCAAAGTAGGAAAATCCCACCTCTCCATAGCATAAATTAAAGCAAGGAAATAAATCCTACAAAGGAAACATAAAACTTTGGACATGTCTCTTAGAGATAGTGATGCCCCATAAAAGGGTGCCTCGTGATATTAATGTCATTTAAAATTAGGGGCCTAACTAACCCTCAAAAGGCTCTTGGATCTCCACAATCCAAGATTCATCCTGATCCAAAAAACCATGAGAGATGGAAATAAGATCCAAGAAGAGCTAAAAATCTATTAGAGGATTGGGAGTTCATAGGAATAGATGTAAACAGTAGATTAAGGGGGTTATTAATTTGATGGAGAAAAGGACTGCTCGGGTTAACTAACTCAAACATTTTTTACTTAGGTATGAGAGTCAAGGTCTACTCGTTAGAATTAAGAGGTTCTTATTACATTATCATTATATACAAACCCTATGAAAATAGGATCAATTTTTTGAAAAGGTTGCTTGCTTGAGAGAAATTAGAGAAGGAAAATATAATTCTCAGGGGATATCTATATTTTACAATCAACAGAGGGGAATTTTGGGGTAGTTTTGTGAGAGAACATCCATTAGCTATTTTTTTTATACACAAGTTAGATGAATCAAACTTAGTGAATGTGGCTCCATGCAAGCTAGTGCCTACTTGGAGGAATCTAAGGATAGTGAAGAGACTAGATAGGTTCATTATCCCCCATTCCCTTACCATAGACCAAGTCATGCTAAGAAGTTGGCTAGAAACAAGATTTGAATCAGATCACCATCCAATTCTTCTTTACATAGCAAAGGACGTAGAGAAACCCCCTACTCCATTTAAGTCCAACCCAAATTAGTTGCAGGAAGAGGAATTTGTCAATCTAGTAAAAAGTGGATGGAATATTATGATGGCAATATAAGAGAATCAACAATAATTCAATTTGCCTCTTTTCTAAAGGATATTAAAAAGGTCACTTCATCATGGGCCCATGCTAAGAGAAATGAGGGTGATCAAGCTTTGACATAAACATAAAGTAGTATAACAGAGTTCCTTAAATAGGATCTAGCTAGATGTATTAATGAGGAGATAATAGAAAAATAAAATCATTGGAACAACAGAGGAGGACATTACTAGTAGAAAAAAAGAAGCTAAATGATGACTTGAAAGCATAGCAATTTGGATGGCCCAAGGAGATAACAATATGAAATTCTTCCACAATTTTTCCAATCGTGAGCAAACTAATAATACCATATGAAAGATGAAAAAAGAAGATGTCTCAAAAGCTAAATCCTTCTAAAACATCACAGAGCTATAAGTGGCCTATGTTAAAGAAATTTACAAAGACCTCAATATCATGATATAGTAAAGGTGGTAAAGATGACATCCTTTTTCCCTAGCTTCATGAGAAATAAAGATAATGAGAAGTTGATGGAGACACATTCTAAGTATGAACTTCAAATAGTTCTACACAACTTTCAAAAGGACAAAAGTAAAAAAGATTCCTTGCATGTCAAAAGATTCTTTGCGGAATTTATATATTTCGAGTAATTCAGAATCTTTCCAAGGAGACGATTTCATGATATAATTGGAGCAACCCAAGAAGGTATGCACACAATCAAAACCAAGAAACACCCAACTATGGTAATAAAGATAGACTTATCTAATGCATACAATAGGGTAATTCTTTTATATGTGAAAGAAGAGAGAAAGTGTTAAGTTTTGAGCTATTATTAGGTTTCTTTTCAATTTACTAGATAACCATAGCATAGATAGGATCATTGAGAGAAACACAATCACAAGATACACAACATTTATCCTGGGAAACCCTCATGGGGGAGAAAACCCAGCAAAAACTTCCTTAATATAGATATCCAATACAAATGCCAAGACAATAAACCAGACACTAGAGAATATCCTCCACTGATCAATGCACCTCTCTTTCTTCCTTCTTCTCCCAACTTCAGCTACCAAACTTGTGCACTGAGTGAGCGAATGAGTGAGTGTTCAAATGAGGCGTTGTCTTCCTTTATTTATACAAACTGACAGGTGTTGGAAAGGTGTCTCTTCACTGGGCAGGGCCGACTTGTCTTCTTAGTGGTTAAAACCACTTTAATTGGCCTAGGGGCCGACTTCTTAATTTGCACAATATATTTAAGGTTTGACCAATCCAAAAAAGGGGATTTGGTCAATTACAATGCCCGACATGATCAATCCACAAAAGGGGATTGATCTAATGAATAATGACTCAATAATAAATCGAATACTATTTGCAGTTACAATATTTCAACACTCCCCCTTAAGAAGAAGGGTATTCTACAACATCATCAGGAGAGAGAGAGGGCAACAACATCTGGAACACTGACTGGCATATCTATAAATCATCGGAAGTTTTTCTCATCATCATCGTTCACAGCATGGAGCTGGAGTAGCATCATCATCCTCATCAGCATGAGGCTAAAGTAACATCGTCATCTTCTTTAGCATGAGGCTAAAGTAACATCATTGTCTTATTTAACATGAGGCTAAAGTAATATCATCAACATCTTTAGCATGAGGCTAAAGTAACATCATCATCTTCAACATTAAAGCTGAAATAACATCATCATCATCATCTTCAGCAAGAAGCTGAAGTGGCATCATCACCATCTGCATCAACATGGATTAGTATAACACTAATACATCATCATCATCATTAACAACACAAGGTTGATACAACATCAACAACAACAGTATCACAACAGGAAGGTTGGAACATCATCAACATCAACACTAGGCTGGAAATCTTCAGCACGAAGCTGGCATCTCAACAACATCAACACGAAGCTGGAAATATTCATCACGAGGCCGGCATCACAACAACATCAACACAAAGCTGGAAATATTTAGCATGAGGCTGGCATCAACAACATCAACACGAAGTTGGAAATATTAAGCACAAGGCTGGCATCAACAACATCAACATAAAGCTGGAAATCTTTAGCACGAAGCTGGAAATCTTCAGCACGAACCTGGAAATATTCAGTACGAGGCTGGCATCAACAACATCAGCACGAAGTTGGAAATCTTCAGCACGAGGTTGACATCAACATCAACACGAAGCTGGAAATATTCAGCACGAGGTTGGCATCAACATCAGCACGAAGCTGGAAATCTTCAGCACAAGGCTGGAATCAACATCTTATGGTACTTTGACAGATCCAAAGTATCTGCCTAGGAATCAAAAGATTCCCTAGGATATAAAATCCTAACGGAGCTACCATTACTGACCAAAGCTAGCATATACATGCACAAGTACTCTGACAGCCCGTTCTTACGGACCTTTGAGATCTGTCCAGGGATGATCAGTCCCCTAGGATATAAAATCCTAACTGAGATACCCGCTATTGGTTAGGATACCATAATATCATCAACACTGCTCCCCCTTTCGAGGGAGGTCCTTTCGGACTATACCTAGCTTGTTTCGAAAGTGCTCAAACTTTACACGAGACAAAGGCTTGGTCAACACATATGCAACCTGTTCATCTGTGCCAACATATCGGAGCTTTATAGCTCCTCTCTGCATCATATAATGAATGAAGTGATACCATACCTCTATGTGATTTGACTCATCATGGAACACATCATTTTTATACAACTTTGATTATCACATAGGATCACGATGGCTTCCATATCCAGATCAAATAGATCTGTCAACAACATTCGAAGCCATATGGCTTCACAACTAGTGGAACATGCAGCAATGTATTCCGCTTCTACCGTGATGGGAGCAATATTGGATTTCTTCCTACTCTGCCATGAAGTCACGACTGACCCCAGACTGAAATAACATCCTGAAGCGATCTTTCTATCATAAACACTTCTAGCTCAATCTGAAATAGTATAACCAATCAGTCTGAAGTTGTGATCTCCATTATAATAGATACCATATTTCAACGTACCCTTAAGGTATCTCGTCACATGTTTTGCAGCTACAGGGTGAAGACGTCTAGGCTCTACTAGATACTGACTCAAAGGTGTTCACAACAAAACATATATCCGACTTGGTATTCGTTAGATACATCATTGAACCAATGATCTGTCTGTATAGAGTAGCATCAACCAATTCAGACAAGGTATCTACCAGGAGCTTCAACTTCGTTTCCATGGGTGTGTTCATGGATTTATATTCCAACATATCAAACCTCTTCAATATTTCAACTGCATACTTCTCTTGGTTAGGGAAGATCTTTTCTGGGCTCTTCCAAACTTCAAGACCTAAGAGATAAAGCATTAGGTCTTTCATCAAACTCTGTAGCGAGCTTCTTTTGCAATCTGAGATGAGCTTTTCTTCATCTTGTCAATAATACATCATCTACATATAGTAGTAAAATTACTGGGTCATCATTCATGACCTTGAGGTAAAGGTTAGAATCAACTTTACTCTTGGTAAATCCCAAGCTCTTCAAGAAACTGTTAATTCTTCCATATCAAGCTCTAGGAGCTTGCTTCAACCTGTAGACATGAGTCTTTCTATCTTCAATTTCAAACCAAATTTTCACATTACATTGTACCGATCTGGTACACTTGCTCATCTGCAACTCAATTTGCACAATCATGTGCTAGCTCTATGTGGTTTCTGCAAGGCACTATTTGCCTTACTGTTTGAGAGTATGTCCTCTCCTATTTCTGCAATTGTTCCTTCTGGCACTGGGACTCTGCACCTGCAGTTGCTCTAAGGATGAGAATGACTGCTTCATCCTCTGAAATCTGAGAGTAACTCCTCTTATTCTATCACGGAAACAACTTCATCTGAAACTGAGAGTGGCTCAATAACTGATAGTGAAGGTAGCTCTTCTTCTTTCATGGAGATAACTCTATATTTTATCGTAGTCATGCCTCCATGACCCAACTAATGTACTGCACCAACTGCCACTCAATTTTAATTATAGGGGTTGCTCCCCCTGCATCTCATACTATATATGAATCATGGTTGTTATGGTTATCTTCATAAATACTTGAACTATTTCTCCAATTACTGGAGTAAGTGTCTTGTCATAGTCTTCTCCCTCTTGCTGGGAGAATCCTCTGGGCACACATCAGGATTTGTACATCTGCAACATGCTTGATATGTTTAAATCAATCTTGGAAGTCAATACTAACTTCTCTTCTAGTCTCATGGAAGAATCCATATCCTAGTCTTTCTGATTGGCTTCCTTCTCTGTCACTGAAACAAGAGAATCTTCCCAGGAGATTTCATATATCCTAGAAGTTTTTTGAAGCTACGATATAGTCTTCTCATGGCATCTGTCTCTTGGTCTTGGAAGTTGTCTCTTCATCTGATCCTTTCTGAGATTAGGCTTACTCTCGATTTCTTCTGAGTCTACAAGTACTTCATCATCTCTTACAGGGTATACTTGGTGTTGAATACCAAGTCTAAATATGAAGAGTTGAGTCAGACTTCAAACGAGTTTTGCTTCCCGTAAGGTGGCTTCATTATCCTTTGAACAAGTATACTGTGAGTTCTTGTTCTAATGTTCGGTCATCCTTGGATCCTTCTGCTCCTTACGATCAATCTCCATATAAAATACTCTGGATTTCAAAAGATAGCTTCTTCTTCATCTTCTTTGGTACATGAATGTATATGGTTATGTACACGCTCTGCTTCATGTCTCATCTAATATGTTTCCTTCAACAACCTTCACTATAGCTTCCTCGGGGTTATCACATGTGACCTGAAACAAGGTAAACAAAACAACAAGCAAGAATAATACTCTTTGATAATAATAAATAAAACAATAGCACGAACAATCGTCACAGTAGCTCCTTTAGAGCTTACACTTGTGACATGTCTTAAACAAGGATCAAAAGTAATAAATACATTACGAAATGAGATCAACACTCTTCTAGTGTCATGATCAAACATTCATCCAAGGTAACCCGGAATCAACACAAGAAGTTTCTCTTAGAGGAGATGTTAGTTGTATCTGGTAAATGATTACATTAAGCATTTATCTCAATATGCTCACATGCTACCAAGTATAATACTTTTCAAAGACTGCTACCTAAACTATAGTGTTTACTTGTAATGGGGTAGTTATCAACTTTGTCATGTGCAACTTTGAATCTTATCAACTTAATTAATCAAACCTGGAACCTGGAGTCTTGTCCTCAAGAATGAGTGTGTTGCTTTTCTTCCAAGTCTCTTTCACTCAAGATGACAAGTGCTTTCTTCAACCTGTCTTATGTACTAAGACAATATATTATCTTGACAGAAGGTTGGGTTAGAGAATAAACTCTACGATCTCAACTTTAATCCATCTAATACCTTGACTTTAATTTTGACCAAAGGTTGGTACGATGGTCATAGCTTCAACATGCAACCTAGATCAAAATAATGTCATATCAAATAGATGCATATCAGAATAATCAAACCTGGGTTGCATTATTCCTCTGAATGTGTTGGATCTTGAGATCCTTTCTCTTGCAAATACCCTTTAAAGCTTAACAGTTTAAACATATGTGAATACATACCTCTGATAGTATTTGTAGGTAGTGGCACCATCTGGTAGCAACGGTAATAATTACCAACTCTTAAAAACTTCAATGGTAACTACAACTGGTATTGCAGCTGATACTTCAAATGATACTGCAACTGCAATTGATACTGCAACTGATTCTGAAACTACAACTGCAACTGCAACTTAGGGTTTTATGAGGAAACCCTAATTTTTCAAACTTCAAATTTTGAAATTTTGATCTAGGGGCTAGATGCGCTGAGCTGAGGCGAGTAAGCTGGTGCAGTCAGAGTTATGAAAATCCAAATTTTACCCCTTCAAACTTGACCAACAGAATTCTGGATTGGTACTTTTGGTATTGGTTCTGGTTTCCTGGTTTTCTGGTACTAGTGAAAACTAGGGTTTCACTTTTCAGGAGTTCTATCCACTGAAAAATGCATTGAAGGTGCCAATGAGTTCCCTAGGATAGGGCACACTTTTCTAGATGATTTTAAGGATGGAATTCCTCTTCAATAAAAAGCCCTAATTTTCTTGTACGACAACAATGACGTTTTTCTTTATCCACTGAAAGATGCTCTCTTTAGCTTAGCTCTGATACCATGTTAAGTTTTGAGCTATTATTAGGTTTCTTTTAAATTTACTAGATAACCATAACATAGATAGGATCACTGAGAGAAACACAATCACAAGATACACAACATTTATCCTGGGAAACCTTCATAGGGGAGAAAACCCAACAAAAATTTCCTTAATATAGATAGCCAATACAATGCCAAGACAATAAACCAAACACTAGAGAATATCCTCCACTGAGCAATGCGCCTCTCTCTCTTCCTTCTTCTCGCAACTGCAGCTACCAAACTTGCGCACTTAGTGAGCGAATGAGTGAGTGGTCAAATGAGGCGTTGCCTTCCTTTATTTATACAAATTGGTAGGTGTTGGAAAGGTGTCTCTTCACTGGGCAAGGCCTACTTGTCTTCTTAGTGGTTAAAACCACTTTAATTAGCCCGGGGGCCGACTTCTTAATTTGCACAACATATTTAGGGTTTGACCAATCCATAAAAGGGGATTTGGTCAATTACAATGCCCGACATGATCAATCCACAAAAGGGGATTGATCTAATGAATAATGACTAAATAATAAATACAATACTCTTTGCAGTTACAATATTTCAATAGAAAGCCTACAGACAAAACAAAAAAAAATAGAGAAAGCTCACCTTGTGTTAGCCCAAGGACATCTGCTCTTGGCTAGAAACTCAGACTAGTTATGAAAGGGCACCAAGTACACATCTGTAGGAGAGAAAAGCAACCCAACCATGCCAAACATATATAAAAACCCGGAGCACTCCTTCAAACATAATCAACCTAGTCTACCTAATGAGAGAGACCTTGCTGAATAACCAGGTCACGAATGTACTTACCATCATCACCGAAAGAGAGCTAGAAACTAAAAACCTCTACCACCTTCCCTCATGAATTCCATTAATCACACACCATACTCACACATCATGGAATGAAACCCATTGTCCTTAATTGTAACCGTTTCAAGGTTGCACCTCGTGGAATGAACCCCATTTTCCTTACTCATACCTGCTTTGAAAGATCGAGAAGACTAACGTGACAACTGTATTACACGTCCCTTGTTAAGTGGCGAGGGCATGTAGTCCTAGGTTGATCACTCCATCCGAGGGTACTTCTATTATTATTTAAAAGGGGTGCTTTTTGTATTAAAAGGGGGTTGTATCTTAATCGTCTAATAGATTAATACAAAATATGAAAAACAAAACTGACTTGAAAACTTCACAATTTTTAAAAATCTTAGCAAAATTACTTCTAGTTTATCCTATTTGTAATTTCCTAGCACTTGAGATTATTACTTGGTTTGTGTAAATCCATACAAATTATTCTATTAATAGGACTATCATGTAAAACATTACAAACTTTATAAATTTTTTGGTCCATACCCAATATGGGCATTCTTCTTGCTCACCATGTTTGAGGAAGTGTTGATTGGAGCTTGACTCCTTGCTTGCTTGGTGCCTTGTTGGACAACGTCTTCTTCCATGATTTCCATTTGGTTCACCTGAAATGAGCCAACAGATAAAACAAGGGAAACCACTTTCCTCAATTCCTCATATCCTAGTCTCTACTCGACTTCCAATTTTGAAATTCCTTCTTGTAAAATTTTGAACTTTGCCTTTGATTCCTCTAACTTCCCATTGTTGCTTTCCACAACAAGTTCCATTTGTATCTGTTGATCCTTGAGTTTTTCTACCCATGCCTTAGATTTTATCAGTTGTCTTTAAATATCTTACATGTCTCTTGAGTGTTTTTCTTCCCAATCCTTTCTCCATGGCTCTCATTCCTTGACATACGGTAAGAGACATTCTTGGGCTTCCTCGAAGTGTCTTTCAAACCTTCATAAACCTTTGTGAATATCAGATATTTCACTGCAAGCACACCTATTTGTGCGACCATGTATATTCTCCATCTTCATTGGTTCAATCACGTGTGCACTTATAGACCTTGTCCCCTAAAGGCACATACAAACCCGTAGAAGAACACCAATGTTGCTACCCACCGATCACTTTCTACCTTGAAAAACACACATGGGGAAACATAACTAGATATACAACCCTTTGCATTCCTCTAAAGTTGATGATGGAGGGCAGTCAAAAAATCTAGAGGGAAAAAAACTTGATTTAGACTAGGCATAATATCACATGTGCCTGGCCATCCCATCCTAGCAGGGAACAAATGTGGAGCATCTCGGAGTAGTAAATTAGCTTGAGAGAACCAAGGCACAAAGCCATTAATGTGTCATTAGGCAACGATGACATGATATGTCACATGTTTAATGAAAATAGATGGAGCATGCAATACCTATAGTTTGAGTTGTGGTTTAAGGGAGATAACGTTGAGAATTGATCCCCCCTTTTTTTCATAGAGTTCCAATTTGCAAAGTGCAGGCTTTATTTGCCATATTGTCTGTTGAGGCATTTAGTAAACGAAAAACATGAAAGAATGCCACCAACTCGAAACTTTCTAGCATCATTTGAACTCCGAGAACTATCTTGCTCAGGTGGGTTTCTCGAGGCAACTATCGATTAACCATATGCTTGATTATACCCAAGAAGTTTCGTACTACATAAGCCTCTTTTATTCTTTTTACTTAAAATCATTATCCTTTAAAAAAAACACATATTTTTACTTAATTATTGATGATCTAGCATAGGGTTCTTCCTCCTTTCCTTAAAAGTTGAGAATGAACCCCCACACCTACCACCTCTAAAAAAATATTTTACTTTTATCTCAAATGAAAATACTATTAAAAAAAACACACAACTATACGAATATTATATTAAAATAAATATTTAATATTAAAAAGAGAGGCTTTTACTATGAGATAACAATGTCACCGGTTCTGAATTTAAAATCAAAGTTAGATAAGGAGTTGAGAGACTACAATTAATTTGTCCTTAAACTTTGGCCACTTATTATGCTCATAATAACGTTGTGAAGATTTCCCATCAATACTTCGGGTCCATGCAAGGTTCTTAGGTAATGAATTAATCAATAGAGCCCACATGATTCCTAGGCAATTGATTAAATTTCTCTCATGCTACGGTGTTTATTTGTTTAGCATCCCAATATTTGTTTATTTAGCATCCCAATATGCACATAGGTGCATATGTGCATATTACCAACAATATTTCTAATATTTATGTATACATAAATCAAAGAGATAACTTTCACCTACCTTTAATCATTATTTTAATTATTATATTGTTTATATAAACAATTCTAATCATTCTGCCATAATCATTAAAATAAAATTTATTATTCAAAATTTTAAAAAATAAATTTTAATTATTTACCAAGCAAATTAAAAATATTTTTATTTTCAATCATATACCCTCCCATCCATATCCTCTTCCATATCACTTACTTTCTCTTAAAGTTCTCCACTGGAAAGGAAAAGATGAGGAAATTGTGATAATAAAAAATTTGTCACCTCAATTTCTAAAAATGATTAATACACTTTAATAAAACAATGTAAAAAATATAAAAAAATTGTAATGAATAATAAATTATGATTAAGAAATTGTAATAATAAAATATAAAAAAATTGTAATGAATAATAAATTATGATTAAGAAATTGTAATAATAATAAATTGACTTCGTAACCCAATTTCTTAAAATCATTCATTGTAATAATAATAATAAAATATGACTTCAAACTTCAAAGTTTTTAATAAAGCTTATTAATAATGTGTAATAATAATAAAATGTGACTTCCTACCTTAAAAAGAGCAAA
>ML835858.1:37502-47768 GCA_009831015.1 Picea engelmannii | reverse complement strand
TAACTCAAGATGCTATTGTGTTTTTTTTATCTTTTGGAGAGTGTGTCTCTCTTCCTACTCCAAAGCACTAGCCTAGATAACTGTTGGTGTAAAAGAGCCCTAGAAAAGAGTTACTAGATCAATTTTAATATTACGCAATGTTTTTACAGGCTGTTGTTTACTCAAAGGCAATGGAAATGAAACTCGTGATATATGACTCTGACCCAAATAATGCAAAGATATGATGAAATAGAATTCGTTTCATTCGATGAATCCTAGTTATGGGAGAGAGAGAACAATTTCCGAATCAAACTCAATACTACAATGCAAATGCAATGCTCAATTTCCTTTCAGATGCCAATGCAAATAATCATATATCAATGAATAATTTCAATATGTCTCTTTCAAAACTTCAATACTCTTAAAACTTTGATTTTTGATGTTCTTGCAAAAAGAAAAAACAAAACTTGAAAGAAAACATGCAATTCACTTTCCAAGAAGAACTCTGAATAATGAGAAAAAAAAAACAAATAGTAAAGACTCAAACAAACAACCCAAATCCAAAACTTTCAATGAAGGCAAAAACAAAAGCAAACCAAGGAGCTTCTCAATGCAAAATTGTCCTTTCAAACCATCAAGCACAAGAGAAACACCAAACACTCAACTCTCAACTAATCCCTGGTTCCCAGCCAATCAGATACACTCAACTCTATAAGTCAGAGAGAATGACACTGCCAACAAAAGCTAAGAAATGAAAGTCAAGTTTCAAAAGCAAGAAAACACCTAGAAAACCTAGATCAGTTCCAGCAAGCCAATTATAGCGAAAGGTAGGTAAGTCACTGATTCAACAAGCCAAAGAGGTCCAAATCAACATACATGAGCTATTGACAGGGTCCAAACTTGAATTCAAAAAATTTTAAAAAACTGTTCGCAAGCTGGTGTGGAACACAGTGTGAGAAACTATGGTTCTCGCAGGCCACTTCGATGCAGCATGCGAACTATCCGCACTGAAATGTATATGCAAGGTGCGAATAGTCAAGGTTCTCGCAGGCTGCTAATGGGAACAGTGCGAGAATCCCTGAAACTAATGAAAATTTTAAAAGAGCAAGCAAAAATCAAATTGGCTTATAGACCCAGAAGGTCTCTCAGGGTATCCTGAGGACTCAGAGACTAACAAATCAAGAGAACAATGCAAACAGAGCAAATGGCCACAGAAAGTTCAAAAAAACAAAAAGACAAAAGGGATAGATCCCCAGTGGATTTGCCAATTTTTTTATGGGATAAGTCCGTAGGTGCGGACACTAACCGACCTCCCTAGATCCACCTGGTATCTAGAACAAAACAGGACAGAATAATACACTTTCCCTAGATCTAGCATATTGAATGAACTAAGAGATAAGGGTTATGGACATACCTTATGATCGCTTTCCTTATGTCTCTGTTGTTCCAAGCTTCACTTCAATGCTCTCGTCCCATCCAGATCACAACAAAACAAACCAATCGAAGTAAAGACAAGTTAAGATATTCAATGACTAGTCTATACATATGATCAAGGAATTATGTAATAAAATGACATCATCTTTATGGGAAAGGGACATATTGTTGTATTAATTGAATAGAAAGTGAAACTTACAACCTGAGCCTTGATTTCATAGGTCTCCTTTCGATGGCTTCCAGCTCTGACACACACACTTGCTCATGTATGAAGAAAGTCTACCACATGTGATGACCTTGTTGTTGTCTCTTGCTGCTGTAGCATCAATTCTCCATACAGTCTTGCACTAGTTCTCTAATCAATCTCTTGCTAACTTGATGAACTTCTTCACTTTTCAACTTAACCCTTTCCATGAGAAATCTCCTCAATATATAGGAAGAGATAGATTAGTTACTTGGATAGGGAATGATCCCAAGATATCTGGAATGACAGTACTTGAGTAACCACTCGAAAGCCAACTCATCCTTCTAGAAGACTCCCTTCTAGAAGGTTCGAGATATTTATCCTTTTCCTCTTTAAAATCATGTCCGCACCCTAACCATGAGTACAGTGCGGGAAGTTCACACCCCAGCTTAAGGTAGACTGCGGGAAACAGGCATTCCCGCAGGTGAGTATATAAGCAGCCTGCGAACATGTTTTAAAGTATGAATTCTGGAAGAAGACAACTGTAACTCTTCTTAGGAAAGTGTTCTTGGTAGAGAGCTTGATTTTCATCATCATGACATCATCATGATGACCAAATTTGTGGATAACAAGAGGGCCTATATCTTATTTCAACATCATATTTGACCATAGGTGGCAGAGGAACTTTGAGCAAACTAGCTGAGATAGCTAAAGAATTGGCTGAAGTATTCTCCCCCCTTGGAATGAAAGAAATGTTAAAGGCCAAGAAGAAATTGTCAATCATGTCCCATACCTCATTTCTATAATTCCTAAGCCGGGGATTATTAGCACGATAAGCATTTCTGACTTGCTAGATGATCAACTCAACATCTCCAAATATTTCTATTTCTTTAATTCCCATTTCCTTTGCGGCACTCATACCTAGAACGATAGCTTCATACTTTGCCACATTGTTGGTGGTCTCGAATTATAGCTTGTATGACAGGGATATGGCCTCTTGACAAGGTGATATGAAAACCACCCCAACGCCAGCGCCTTCACTAGAAGAAGCTCCGTCGAAAAACATCTTCCAAATAGAGGTGGTTGGAGGAGGTATCTCCTGATTAAGAATGGGCTGCTTTCTGATCTGTAAAGGGACCTCGGGAGTTTCAGTGATCTGCAACAAACTAGACCCTAAATCGGTGTCAAGTGCAAAGATGGGGTGATTAGTGGGGTTCGTTTCATCACTGACAATATAGGCTAGATGGGCCTCCCTGTATATCCTCCTGTGTTCCCCTCCAAAGACTGGGATGGTGGAATATGTGAGATCCATATGTAACGTTCCTCCAAGTCTTTTAATCCAGGACCTAGGCAGTAGCATGCCAAATTTGGGGGGAACATCAGCTACCACAATATCCATGACCACACCCTTCATGGGTAGCTGAAACAAAGAAACCGCCAGGTCTTTGATGACTCCCAGACATTGCACTCTTCTTGAATCAAAAGAGTACAAGTCATGATAGTCCTTTGTCACTTCCAGTCCCAGTTCTTCCATGAATACCTTGGGCATAAGGTTATGGGAAGCTCCTAAATCCATGAGGCAATTATGCAACACTTTATCATGTATGTTCAGGGAGGTGTAGAAGGGAGGGGATGAATCATCTCTGTCTTCTACCATGGGACCTAGGATGACAGTTGGTTTCTCATATTGAAGGTTTATTGAGTCAGAGGAAGGTTGGAGAGACTCATATTGTAGCAACTTGGAGAGGGACCTTTTGAAATCTTCGTTCTTAACGAGTTTATATAGGGGTACAGGAATTCTAATATTTTGAATCTCATGTTCAAAATTGAAGGAGGGGATAGGATTGGGAGCTTCCCTTACCTCAATGATAGGCTCCTTAGCTGCTGGAGAAGCACTCTGAGTTTTCTTTTCTTTAGTAGTGGCTGCTGCGGATTTAGTAGGCCTAATTTCTATGAGGGGTTGGTCTTGGCTGTCAAAGTCTCCTTCTTTCTTCCTTGACCTGAGGTTGTATTTGTTAGAGCTGTGACTGGCCCTTTCTCCCTTTCCTAACTCATGGATTTGGATGTTCATTAGGGATTTTTCATATGCAGACTGAGTCAAATGGGGAAAAGGAGGAGCTTCTTCAACACAATGAATTTTGGGGTCGAACTCGTCTATATCCTCCCCTCCCTCATGACTAACTAGGTTATTTTGGAGAGGGGTTTGAATCCTTTGATCTTCTCTGTATTTTTCCCTTTGTTCCCCTGAGAAGGCTCGTGGTCCATTGTTATCAGTTCTCCTAAAACCTCTACCATCGGCATTCTGGGAATTTTTGTACATGGGCTTCCCTTCTAACTCCCACCTTTCCATTCTAACAGAAAGTGACTTTAGTATTCTAGTTGTCTCATCTATCTGAAGGGGCAGGGGAGAGGAGCTAGATGAGGAAGCTCCAGGCCTTTGCTTGGATATCTTTCTACCAGCAGTGTTCCTGAGTCGGTCAACAACCAATATATTAGATTCTACCTCCACGGCTGCGTCTTGCATATGGGCCAGAATAGTGGCTCTTCTTTCCCTCAACAGGAGGTGGAAATCGGGATCAAAGGTGCTAGAATAAGTGATCTTTGTAGAGGCTTCGAAGGGTTTTATCTCAGCAGGGATCTTGTTGTACATTTTATTAAATCTCTTGGAGAAGTCAGAGATAGACTCTCCTTCCTTTCTCTTCAAAGACCCGAACTTTGTCATGTAATACATGAATTCCTTTTTATCTCCCCACTGTCTTAAAAAGGCATTATCTAAAGCTTCGATCCCATCAATAGATCCAGGAGGCAGGGCCTTGAACCATTTTCTAGCTTCACCTTGAAGGCTATGGACAAAACTCCTCATCCATACGTCTGCATGCATGATGACATTATCATCTGTGAAACGGTAAAAGGATTCTAGGTGTTCTTCTGCAGTTATGTCCCCCTCACCTGTAAACCTGGGTAGTTGTTTGAGGTAACCATCTGCTAGAAGGGCGTTGAGAGGCTGTGGTAGCACGAGGGGAGCATACCTAGTGGCTATAATGGCCTCCCTTCTTTTCATAGGGGGATTTTCTCCTTCCATAGGGATATTGTGTGGAGGAGAACTCGGAGGAGAAGGAGCTCAAAAAAGCGATACTGGGGATGAGCTTCTAAGGGGAGTGGGAAATAATAGGGGATTTAGGGAGAAGGCTAGCGAGATTAGGTCGGTTGATGTTTCCCTTCGCGCAGAAGAAGCAACAATAACAAGAGGAGGAGCAATAAAGCCAGGGGTGGGAAAATCTGTAGTGGTCATGGGTTTATGCCAAGGTACAGCTTTAGGAGAAATGGGAGTGACAAGGATTTATCCCTCTAATCCGAGACCAGTGGGGGAAACCTCAACAGGAACACTCCCGAAATTCAAGAAACGGGAAACTTCAGAAAGTAGTCTGCTAGGAAACTGAGGAGGAGAAAATGGAGTTCTTACAGAAGGAGATGGCGAATTACCTGGTTCAGCGGCGATAGCTTCTCCTTCAAAGGCCTTTCCTTTTTCAAGGACCACCTCCTGATCAGTCTCAGGTGTAGCTAGAGGCAATTGTGGATGGGACCGCGTGTGTCTGCCTCTGAAAGCCACAATTAACACGGCAGGTTCGCCACAGTGGAGTTGTCACAATGGAGTCGCCAAGTCCACAATAGCAATCTGCGAAGGCTCTGATACCCGATGCACCTTCAGAATCAGAGGCTCAATGTCGTTCAATCCCAGGGAAAATTTTCAACTTCGTCCCCGACAACGGTGCCAGAAATGTTGGTGACAGAAGTCACTCCTAGATTGCAGTAGGAGCAGAGCCCGACGCCCATTAGTTAATGTCACGATTTGTGTATGAAAGGGGTGACCGAATGGAGGTAAACTCGGACGATATTGTTTCAACCCTGAAACTAGGCTAGACATGCATGGGCAAGTGAGGTCTTAAATATATTCCAGACAGTGAGTTTTTGTAAGGGTGAGTAGGGGGAAGACTTGTATCAGGGAGATGCAAAGTTCTGTTGTCGACATCAAGTTTCTAATAGAATGTAGGAGAAGGCACTCAAACACAAGATCGTCTTACATTCAAATGCATAAAACCAGAGAATACAGTGGTGCCATAATGAATCCTTTATCATAACACAACTGCAATAATTCATGTGAATCAATCAATCATGAACTCCCTCTGCATGAGATGAAAACTAGATGGAATAAGGAAACTGTCTTTCATAAAACAAGAGATCTTACATACAGATGCATAACCAGAGAACTAGCGTGCATGTTAAAACATTACAATCGGGAGCTTCGCTCTACCATCGATACTTGAAAAATATCAAAATTAAGTATATATACTCCTAAACATTTGTCCAATAGAGCCCCATGAGACTTTCGGGATGAGGAGTCTCTTCAATCAAATCTGGCCTGCACTCCCCTGTCATACGCCACCTTAATTCTGCATGGCTCGTGCTAGGGGTAGTTGAGCCTTTAAATGCTGAATTAGCGTGCGCAGGCTTCCCTGGCGAGTCGAGGACTCGGCGTGGCTTCCATGAAAAGAACCAGTATAGAAGACCATCTCGGGCAGACTTTCGGTTGGGACACCCATACTTTTCAATTAATGAGTGAGGGGAAGTTTCAACCACCCTCTTTCTTCTTCATTCATTCCCAGCAGGAATCGGGATCTAGATTACGTCGAACCGGCATCTGGAGAACACAATCCCCCCTTCTGAAACTCATCTCAATGCTTTTGGCCTCCCCTTTGTACAACCCTTTTTACTTTCTCAGGTGACCACGGGCCGTGACCCTACGTCTATCTTTTAGAGTGCTTTCGGCGTTTCATGGTTCGTGGATATGAAGGGGCAAGTCTTCTTCCTTCGAAATCGCGATGGGCGAAATGTCGGGAGGACCTAATCGCACACCCCATGTTCATCCAGGATGAACAGCTAAGATCACTCTCGTCACTTTGGGGCCCGTCTTGTCAAATGATAAATGTTAGCGCCCCTCCTTCAAGCCTGCTCCTCTGTGAACAGGCACCAAAACCATGGGCCTAATTCTGGGCGCTTTCGGGGTTTCGGGATTCAAGGTTTCGAGAGGTGAAATGACGAGGTGCGCTTACCCCTCGAAGTCTCGAATGCTGACGTGACACGGATGTGCGCCGCACGTCCTTCAGATGAACGGCCCAGATAGTATCGCTATTATAAAGGGGGGCTACCCCCATTTGCAGGCTCTCTTGATGTGACCTGGTGCTAGGACCGTGGGCTTGGCCCCAAAGGTGCTTTTGGCATTTCATCGATCGAAGATTTCAACTATGAATAATGGGAGGCTCCTTGTCTCCCGAAACACCTATCCCTGATACGTCGACTGACTGCCACCTATCTCAACTGGATCGGACGACCCAGATTTGCCTTGAACTATTGGCGCTATCCTTCGTTCTAAATCCCGGGCAACTTGGCATCCCCGAAATCTTGATGCAAGTCGATCAGTTTTGTAGGTGGATCTCGGTTGCTAACATCAAAACCTCGCCCGCTCGCTTGATTTGATATCGGAAAAGAGATTCTCCCGCGTTGCACTGGGGCGCTTCCCGTGTAATTTGCAGACCTGGGTATTTTTTGAGCCCAAGACAAATAATGTCGCTAACAGCCTCCATCTTCTTCCTTCAACTTGTAAACACATTTACTCGGCAATGCTCTTTTTCCTGCAGGCAGCTAAACCAAGTCCCAAGTCTAGTTATTTACCAAGGAATCCATTTCATCTTCTATGCCTTTCTCCCACTTCTTTTTAGTGTCTACCTACATTTCCTCTTCATAACATTTTGGTTCACCAGAATCAGTCAACAATAAATAATACAATGAAGGAGAGTATTGTTCAGGGGGTGTTCATTCAATAATAAATAATACCCATTTTTCTTGTTGTTGTACATTTTGATTTTCTAGTACCTTTGGAATTTCTTTTTCAGTGATCTCATCAAGCACTGTGTATTATAGTTTTTCTTTTTCTCGTTTATTTCCTTATAACTGATCTTTGTACATGACCTTCTCATTGAATATGACATCTCTACTCCTAATTATTTTGTGGTTTTCATAATCCCATAAGCGATAACCAAAATCATTAACATTGTATCCAATAAAGGTACACTTCTTGGATTTTGCATCAAGCTTTGTTATATTTTCTTTATCAATATGGAAAAATGCTTCACAACCAAAAGTCTTCAAAAAATAATAGTTTACCTTTTTACCTGTCCATGCCTCCTCTGGAATTCAACCATCCAAAGAACTTAAAGGTCCTTTGTTTATCAAGTAAACAACATTATCTACATCATCTTCCCAAAACTATAAGGTAAACCCTGCATGCAATCTCATACCCCTTGCACGCTCCATGATTGTCATGTTTATCCTTTCTGACACACCATTTTCTTGTGGTGTTCCTGGAATTTTTTGCTCTCTACAAATCCCATGGTATGAACAGTAATCATCAAACTCTTTGCTGCAATATTAACCTCCATTGTCTGATCTGAGACACTTCAACCTTTTCCTTGTCTCATTCTCAAACAAAGCTTTCCATTTCTTAAAAGTATCAAAAAAATCATATTTTTGTCGAATGTAATAAACCCAAGTTTTTCTAGTTGCATCATCAATAAAAGTAACATAATAATGAGAGCCACCAAGAGATGATACCTGAGTTGGTCCCCATACATATGTATGAAAAATCTATAACCTTTCACTCTTCTTTTCTTTTCCAACTCTAAGAAATTTGACTCTATTATGTTTTCCATAAACACAATGCTCACATAAATCTAAATCAATTTGTTTAAGATTAGACAACAAATTTATTTTGTGAAGTATATGCATCCCCTTCTCTCTCATGTGTCCAATCCTATGATTCCATAGTGTTGAATCCACTCCTGTAGAAGATAAAGAGATAGAAGAGTCAGTGTTACCAGTACATAAATACAATGTACCTACCTTCTCTCCTTTTGTTATCACCAATGATCCTTTGGTGACCTTCCACACCCTATCTGTAAATATGGATATACAACCTTCACTTTCCAACTTCCTTGTTGAAATTAGATTTTTCCTTAGATATGGAACATGTCTTACCTCTTTCAAAAACCATTGGTTTCCATTCCTTTGCTTTATTTTTACCTTTCCCATTCCAAAACTTTTGCATGGTGCATCATCACCCAAATGAACCTATCCAAAATCACCTTGAACATAATCTGGAAAATGTTTCCTATGGGTTGTGGCATGAAATGAAGCCCCTGAATCTACTACCCAAAACTCAGAAATATTATCTACAGAAATAATCAAAGCATCTTGTAACACATCACTTGTTACATTTGCTTCCTGACTTTTATCCCTCTCTCCATCTCTTTGTTTCTTTGGATATTTGCAGTCTTTCTCCAGATGTCCTTTCTTCCCACAATTCCAACACTATATATCTCCCAATCTAGATTTGGATCTGCCCTTCCTAGAATACTCGTGGTTCCTTGAGCCCTTTCCTCTATCCTTTTGTCTTCCCATTTTATCCATGTTTAATGCATTACATGATGTATCTACTATGTTTTTCCGTCGCATTTCCTCGCTAAGGATAACACCAATAACATCATCAAATTTTCAAGTTTTTGAACAAGAGACGGAGTTAATTACAACCATGACCAAGTCGTTCTAGCTTTATGGCAATGAGCACAAGATTAAAATTTTCCCGACCTCATCATCAAAGTCCACTTTTACATAACTTAGTTGATTAGTAACCGTATTAAATTCATTTAAATTATCTGCAACAGACCCACCTTCTAACATCTTCATATTAAATAATATCTTCATTATAAATACCTTATTGGACATCGAGGGTTTTTCATATAGCTTATCCAATTCATCCATCAGCTCCTTCATTGTCTTTTCTTTTGAATTATTGAAAGCCACCGAAGTTTCCAGGCTCAATCGTATCGTTCCTAGTGCCTTTCTGTCAAGAACCTCCCATTCTTCATCCTTCATGGTCATCGACTTCTTTTTTATTCCACCCAATGGTAGGAATAGATCCTTATGACATAAATAATTTTCCATCTACATCTTCCATAACTAGTAGTTTTGGTCGTTCAATTTCTCGACCCTAAACTTTCCATCTTTCTCCATTGCTCCCACTCAAACCAGAAACCCTCTTTTCATGCAAGTTTCCTTTAGCTCTGATACCAGTTGTTAGAAAAAACTGGATCATGGAGCAATAAAATAAAAAAAAATTCGGAAATAAAACATAGAAGATACACAATAAAATAGAGAAATTGATATATGTGATTCACCTAGTGTGGGCTAGGTCCACTAGAGAAATTGTCAGGTCCTTCCTTTTTATTATCCGGCAAATGAAGGGATACAACCTACAACACACCCGCTATAACTTCCTCCTCTTTCTCTCACAGTCTCCTCTCTTAAAATACAATCTTCGCAATGATACATAGCCACAATGAATTTCCCTCATAAAATAGGGTTTCCTTATAGGGAAAAAAACCCTAACATAACTTCTATCGTCAAATATGCGACCTTATAATGAACATTCCATATTTACTATGAAATTATAATATACATTTACAAGGAAATTTTTCCTTCGGGGGCTTCACCCCAGAACCCCAGCCGAGGGGATGAGCCCACCAGACCTCACAAGGGAGGAAATCCCCCCTACA
>ML835858.1:22611-33134 GCA_009831015.1 Picea engelmannii | reverse complement strand
GACATCAGTCACACATATGAAATATACAGAGACAGATATTTCCTGAGGAAACCCATAAAGGGTAAAAACCTCTTCTTCTTGGTATGATAAGTAATCTTTACATTTTGTACATTATCATACATATGAGCTCCAACTCATTGTGAAGCTACAACCTCTATTTTGCAAGCTGCAACTTGCTGAGAGCACCAACTCTCTTTTTTCTCTAGCACCTACTAGAAGGAAGCACCAACTCCCTGGTGTCTCTAGCACCCACTAGAAGGAAGCACCAACTCCCTGGTTTCTCTAGTACCCACTAGAAGGAAGCACCAACTCCCTGGTTTCTCTAGCACCCACTGGAAGGAAGCAAAAAATCCCTAAGTGTTCCAGCACCAACTGGATGGAAGCACCAACTTCCAGTCACACAAGCACCAACCTGTATAACAGAGAACAACAGTTCTCCCTTGCACCACCCTGCCACCCTGGTTTCTCTGGCTGCAACTAGATGGAAGCTACAACTCCCTGTGTTCAATCACCCACTTGAACCTCGGAGGACAACAATCCTCCCTAGCACCTCCCTACCACCCTGAAATATAAAGTTTTCTATATATAAATTTATCATAGTGATACAATATTTATCAATGGCTTACCGGTCTCATCATTGTTCTGCTACACTGCTCTGTTCTACCTGCATCAGTATCTTCCTACACCCCTTCCTTATGATTTATGTTCTTCTACCTTTTATACTCTGTGGGCCATGTCCCTTCTATGCACCATTCCTCTTCTGTGCATTTCAGTTGATGCACTCTGCCTCCTTCTACACACCTAAATCACTCTCAACAACACCTAATCTCTTCTATGTTCTGCATTTTTATTCTCTCTGTGCATCTTCTGCATCCTCTATTCACAATTCTTTTGCATGCTCTCCCCATGTCAAGTGCTTTAACTGATCATCATTGTAAATCTTCAGCTTCTCTGGCAGTTAAACCCGTGCGTCCATCATCACTGGGTGTTATGTCAAGATTCCTTACCCTCTCGAGCAGTCCAGACTCTTCGTCTTCTCTGTCATAGTCGAGCTCATTCCCTCTGTTGCAGTTCCAGGCTCCAACGGTCTTACATTTGTCAATAGCCTCTATGAATAGTATTCATTCCATTGGAAGATGCCTCGAGACTCTTCATCTTCTCTACCGATCACCCTGAAGTCTCTTTGAGTCCTCTAGCAGAAACCATCAGTCGTTTCTAGCAGTTACACTGTGAACCTCCAAGAAAACGCATCAGGAACTGAATCGCCAACCATCCAAGAGTCATGATTCAGTTCTTCTAACTGAATCGTAACTGATCGATTAACTGTGAAGAGCAACAGTATCCCTTTGATCAGATTTCCAAGTATCCAACACCGTTGGATTACAAGCACAGGGTCTCGCGTTGATTTCGCCATTTCGCATTTCGGCATTTCGGCATTTCGGCATTCCTATGGTGAAGAGTCTTGACTCTTCATGTTACGATCACTGAAAAGGAGCTTAACTTGGTGCTAGCTCCTCCCTCTCACATGACCACTGACGGTGACCACAGCCTACACCAAAAGGTGTTTTCGCATTTCGACATTTCGGCATTCTTGTGAAGAAGTTTCTCGACACTCCAAGTCGCAATCCCTGAAATGGAGCCAGATCAACGGTCCACAAGACTTCATAATTTGATCCCTTCTTTTCTTAATCGAATGGTTGACGGGATTTCATCGTTTTTCCCTTTGTGTCATCATGACTCCAACATTATAAAATTCATGATCACAAAATCTCTGAAGTGATCAGACGGTTCACATAACCCACTGAGATGGACGATTGACGGGATTTCAGAGTTTTTCCCTTCGGGTTTTCGAGACTCACAATAGTTCCTTTCGGCATTTTGCAGTTCGAGACTTCATGATGGTGGAGTTTCTGCTTACTATGTAAAACCCCAAAATAGAAAGTTTTGATGTGACGTAAACCTGCTGACGTCACACGTGGATTGACACGTGTCGAATAGCTGCCATGTGTCACTCTAATTCGTGACTTACATGTGCCTAAAATGTTGAATTAGATTGACGCTTGTCATTGCCTTATTGTTCCATGTGTCCTTAGCTGACATGGTTTTCTGACGTGGTTTGTTGATGTGCATGTTTCGGGATTTCGGGATTCACTACTTCAAAGGTTAAAGTTCCTTTGATCTTTGATTTCCCATTCTGCGAAAATCTGAAATGGAGTCTTTGTTGATGTGCCTATTTCAGGATTTCAGGGTTTGCTACTTCAAAGGTTAAAGTTTCTTTGATCTTTGATTTCCCGATCTGCAAAACTCCGAAATGGAGTCTTTGTTGATGTGTCTGTTTCGGGATTTCGGCATTTCGCATTTCGCAACTTCGGGACTCCTGTGATGAAGAGTCTCGACTCTCGACTCCTCCAACTCCCGGTATCCGAAACTCTGAAACATCATGTTTTCTCATTTCGGGATTTCATCATTCTTGTCGTGAGTTTCCTTGACACCTCCAACTCCTGGTATCAGAAACTCCAAAATGGAGATTAAGTCGTGGTTTCGCATTTCACAATTTTCTGTCGTGAGTTGCTTCCTTGACTCCTAGAGTTTACGCTTCTTAATGGGATCCAACGATCACTTGTTGAACTTGCAATTTCCATGCCATTATCCCTACGATGTCGGTCTTGATCTTTGCCATCAATGACAAACACGCATACTATGCACTATCTCTTCTGATCTTATCGAGCTTGCTCTGCTGCATCTTCCCAAAATACTTCTGGTGCCCGCCTGGCACATTCTTCTTGTACTTAAGCCATCGTCGTTGTTGTACTTTCCATCAATGACAAGAATACGCTACCTATAAAACATGCCAACACAACCTACAACACACCCGCTATAACTTCGTCTTCTTTCTCTCACAGTCTCCTCTCTCAAAATACAATATTCACAATGATACATAGCCACAATACATTTCCCTCATAAAAGAGGGTTGCCTTATAGGGAAAAAAACCCTAACATAACTTCTAATGTCATATATGTGACCTTATAATGAACATTCCATATTTACTATGAAATTACAATATACATTTACAAGGCAATTTTTCCTTCCGAGGCTTCACCCCCGAACACCAACCGGGGGCATGAGCCCCCCATACCTCACAAGGGGGGAAATCCCCCACTGTAAGCCCCCCGCGTGGAGGGGTGTACAGTATTCCAGGGTGTACAGTCTTCATGGGGTATAAACACTCCTGAAAACAAAGACCTCTAAATTAGGAAGATAATTAGGCTCCACAACCAACATCTTTCAACCCTAAGAAATTTATATTTGCAGTATTCGAAGGGAATTTATTGGGTCACATTGTAAGAAAGGATGGAATATATATAGACCCATATAGGATTAAATCCATAGTTGAGTTGAATCATCCTACAAGTCGTAAAGTTGTTTCGTCATTTTTTGGAAAAATAAACTTTGTCACGAGATTTGTGCCATACTATGCTTCAATTTTCAATCCAATAAATAATTTACTTAAGAAAATCAAACTTTTGAATGGTCTAATGAATCTCATAAAGCCTTCTTAAATATAAATTTAGCAATTTCCACTGTCCTAGCTCTCATTAGTCCTGATTTTGAGAAAAAATTCATCTTGTACTCTTTTACATCAGAAGAAACTATTGTTGCCATATTGACCCAAAAGAAGGATTTAAAGGAAGAACATTCGATTTCTTTTATGAGTAAATGCTTTCAAGAATATGAATTGAAGTATTCCCCCATGGAGAAACAAGCATTTGTTTTGGTCAAAGATGGCTCTTACTTCAAAAAGTATATTCTGACATCACATGTGATTGCTTATGTGTCATATCTTCCAATCAAGATGATGTTATCTCAACATCTTAGGGAAGGATGATGGGCCAACTGGTTTCCCAAATTACAAGAGTATGACATAGATATAAAACCACTAAAAGCTGTAAAAGGACAAGGATTGTGTAAGCTAATTGGCGGGATTGAAGCTGTAAAATGTTTAATGATAAAATACTTGCTACATAAGATGAAGTGATACAAAGTTATGAAGAAAAAAGTTGCAACAAACCAAAGGGACTAGCATAAGAATTTGATTAATGCTTTATGGGCAAGTCGAATAACACCAAAGACCATCATTGGACATTCTTTGTTTTCTTTAGTATACGGAAAAAATGTTAGACTACTAATAAATTTGGAATTGAATGCACTGGTCATTGTCACTGGGATTGAAGATTAAGAAGGGACTACACCGATGCAAGCTCGATTTCATCGGTTAATGCAATTAGAAGAGAAAAGAGAATGGGCATTGATAAATATCCAGAAAATGCAAGAGGTAGTGAGGAAATATTTTGATCGAAGTGCCACAACCTAAGGTTTTAGCAAAAATCAGTTTGTCTTATTGTGGAATAAGGCCAAAGAAAAACCATGATTACACTCAAATATCAATGCCCTATGGATTGCACCTTATTAGATTGAAAATTTTTGTGGTTTCAATTGAAATATGTTAAAAGGAATGGAAGACCAATTTTTAAAACTGTTTGTTAATGGGAAACATCTGAAACGGATTTTCTCTTGATCTGACTAGTTGTTCTAAACAACCAGTGTATCATAGTCCACTTTGTATCATCCATATGTATAGTTACCATGTGTAAATATTTTCTCAACTCCATGCCCAATGGATTAAGGTCTTTTGGGTTCTCAACAACCCACAAGGGGTCATTGTCTCGTAGTTGGAGCCGATATGTTGATCCATTTTCATGTGTCATCTTTGCATTCCAAGTTCAAATGTGTATAGAATTGTTTTCCCTCTTTTCCTTTCCATTTTATAGTCCACCATGTTACATATAGTTTCATTACTTCATGGTATGTTAGGAAAAAATTTCATACATGCACAATACGTAGCCATTTTTTTGACTTATATTGTACATAGATTTCGTGTATTGTGTAGATATTGTCTACATCAAAACATTTCCTCCACGCTCTACACAAATATTTTTCTCCACACAACCTGTTATTTCGCACTTTTTCTACCCTCATTTTACACCACACGTCAATCAAATTGCACACCTTTATGACTTAGCCATATTTTCTATTTCTCCTATGTGGAGATTCCATCCCATACCCATACCTCTACACATTCCTACATCTTCACAAGAAGATTTGTAGGATTGGTCTCTCTATATACCCATGTTTTATACTTAATGAAATTTGATTTACACCATAATACACCATAATTCGTAAGGGAAAATATGACAATTCATGGTTAATGTGGATTAATTATCCTATTTTTCCATGAAACACTTTCTTTTCAAAATAACTTCCATTTTTGGTTCACATGTATCTCGAAGGAAATTATATGTGATTAAGGGATGTCTTATTAAATATCATTCATGATCTTAGCCTTTAAACAACTCAAGGTTCATAATTCTTATCTCTCTTGCATGCCAAAACAAGGACTTACATTGGTCATATGCATGTCCATGGTTTTTTATCTTAACTCCCAATAAGAAGATTAATAACAAGATTTGCACGATTGGACTAGTAAATGCAATTTGCATGCCATAATTTTTCGACTTCAAGGAGCTAGTTTCCTAGTGTGCACAGAGATTTGATTCAAAGAGTAGAATTATTCAAGTATTTATTAAAGGAAAGAACCTAGTCTTGTTAACTCCAAAAGTGTTTAAGGGAATGCCTCGAATTCATGTCCCTATCAAGAGTCTCAAGCTTCCTAGAGCTAATTCTTTTTTACACTTCCAAGGTGGTGGTATAAATTTATTAAAGGATTTCATGGTGCCAACTATTAAAATGTCAACTAACCTTTCTACTATTGATATATCTCTATTAGTGAACCCATGTAGAGATTTATCATGGCTATTTTCATGTTTGATGGGACAATATTCCACATCTCATATTCCCAGGTATGACTTGTATGTAATGTATTTCTCTTTTCAAAAATAAGTGGTGCTTGATTGGGGAGAAATAATCTCGAACAAGATTTCATATCAACTGGGAAATTATTTGAAGACACAAAGATTTTTCATGATTTTTTACTTAGTCCTAGCAATGGTATATTTAATTCTTTTGAGGATTTACGTTTAAGGGGTAATGTAGATGCTAAGAATGAACTCATTCAATTTTGGTACCCTTTACTTTGGAAGCACGAGGCACCATTCCAATTTTGGATTATTCAAAATAAGTTTCTTAAAAAGTTCAGACATATTCTAATCGGAGCAGCACCAGAAAGAATAGCATAGGAAGAAAAGGATTACATCCAAGAGCGGCTCAAGAGATCATTAACACAAATAAAAAATCATGAGTAACTTCCAAGAATTAGTTGTACCAGAAAATTTCGACCTCCAGTTATCTTATGTGAAGACCCAGACAGAAGAAGGAGAGAGAGACATCCATCATCAGTCCACTTCTGTTTTTGTGATTACCTTCATTTTCGAGGCATTTCCCTCATTTCATCCCAATATTTGATCATCCAACTTTATTGGCTTATTGTTTACTCGTCAAATTGATACTTGATTGCATTTATTCTCTTCTTCCCAGTTACTGTTGTTATTTTATTTGGTCCATGGGAGCCCCATCCCATTGCATTTGGACGAATGCATTTATTTTATCATTTAAGTATTAGTAATATTGTGTCCTATGATAGGTAGACATTTTATTCGAACTTAAACACCAATTTGTAATATTTTTTACTCTCGTAGAGAGCTACTTAGGGTGTTAATTACTTTTGTGATTTCGGAATTTTATACAAGCATGAAATCTCAAGTGTATTTCTCCCATGCATATTGTAATTTTAAATGAATGAAATCATTTAAATCTCTCTGATTTTAGGACCATCAATCTTGTTTTCTGTCTACGAGTCATTTGATGGCCAAAAATGACCATAATCAACATTGGGGAGATCACCCGGTCAGGGTCCCAATCAGACCCTTATCCATTTGGGATGGTGATTTTAACTGGATCAATGGATCTCCAATTACCCTTGTTCTAAGATTAGCCTACGGTTATTCTAAGCTAATTTAATCTATGTATGTACAATTGTGTATGTACAATATCTTCTATCTATTGATGTATATTGATACTTGTTGTTATTAGCAAACAAAAAAGAAGGAATTACCTTCTTTTAGCTACTTGGAGAAGGAAATCATTTACGTTGGCTGAAATAAGAGCCTAGCTAAGCCACAATTGGGTTTTGCTACTGCGAAAGAAAACTTTATGGATTAAATGCAAGATGCAAGTGACAGAAATAAAATATATTATATCCTATATTGATTAAGTCAAGATGTAGATCTCATCCAAATCAAGAGAAAAGAGTTAAAAGGGGAAAAGACTGATACTAATTCAAGGTAAGGATTCACTTGCAAATCATAGAAACAATTCATATGATTTAAAAGGTATTCATGCAAATATGCAATGTAATGAATTAAATAAATAGTTATTCAAATCAATCAAAACATATACTTAAACTCAATAAAATAGATTCAATATAAAATCTCCTATCATATTGAAGAAATAGTTCTTTCAATGCAACAATAATTAAAACAAAACAAGATTATAATTAAATGATAAATAGTTATCATTAACTATAATCAAATTTCCATGAATCTATAATTGAATTCTTATTAAAATATATTCCTCTATGTAAAGATAACTTTAAGAAATTAAAGATTCAAATTAAAATTGAATTAACAAGAAGAAGTAAAAACAAATTTCCAAATCTTACAATAGTGCAAATGAATGAAAATTTGTTATTAACTTCAAATAAATATGTTCTTACACAGTCCTCTAGAATCCCATAGAAAGAGAATCCATCTAAAACAATAGTGTAATCAAGTGCTTCTTTCCCTGCAGAATTACTTCCCCCGGTCTTAGATCTGGAACCCCTTACACTCATGAATAAACAAAGTTGTGTACATTCATTTTCCTATAGGTCAAATCCCCCTTGAGTCTGCCAAAACTTGCTCCTCAATCAACAAAAGACTTTGGAACAAAATCAGCTACAGAATTTGCAAAATGTTAATTCTAGATAGAACCCACCCAGAAAATGCATCATAGCTCCCAAACGGTTCAACATCTTCACAAATACTCTTAGGATAAGGTAAATAGGCATGTTTTTTAGGTGGCTTTTCAACCATTCCAACATATTCCTATTGGTTTGCTCAGAATCTAAGTTTGAATTTATCCTCCTGAAACTGATCTGAAATCTAGTCCCACTCACTCAAGTCATGATTTCTTCAAATATATTCACTTTCTGATAAAATAATATGCAGGTTAAGTAAAGCGACCCATTTTGGAAGTGTGTTTACAACCATTTCTTCAAATTCATCATCGTTTGGCCCGGATTGAACCTGGAAGTTTGCCTCCTAAAAATTGATAGCATAAAAATTCTGAAAAATCTCTCTTGAATCAGATAATATTTCTCTCAATATGTTCATTTTCTAAGGAAATGGCTTGTGTAAACAGTAAACCACCCAATTTGGGAAGTGGGTTTTCAGTAATTTGAAGAGATTCATCATTGTTTTCCTACAAAAGAAGTCAGAATATCGTCTCCTGAAAATGATATGAATTTGTCAATAGATGTTGCCCAATCATTACACCTTGAGTAATTTTAACTGAGTGGACTATAGTTGAACTACAGATTTGTAATAGACACCAATAACAAAAAAAAATCTATTAAAATATAAACTACAAAATCTCCAACAAAAAAAATGAAAAATGATTGATATCACATATTCTAAATAAAGAAAAACTACATAACGTAATTGGACATTATGTTTTGAAATTGAGGATATTATGAAAATTTGAGGAAATTAACTCCAAAATAATTAATAATCACTCAATTGTTGGAAAATTTAAATCAACCAATTAAACCACATTTTAGAATCACATGTTAATTATTGAATGATAAAAATATTCCTTGTAATCTTGTTTTAGAACAAAGTGAATGTGAGGAATTCATATTAAAACTATTTTCAATAATTAACCAAGTTGTTGTGATTTAATAATGTCCAATGAAAGCCAAACCAATCACCTAAATAATAAAATATTTACATGACTATATAAGAAAATCAAACAAAACAAACCATATCAATGGAAAGATATCAAAGAGAAAAAGATGATGAGAATGTCAAAAGGACAAACAAGACATAAAAGACACTAAAAATATAAAACCAAGAACAAATTGGCGACACATGGGGGCGAAGCAGTTATCTCTGGTTAACATAATAGAACTAAATTTACCAAAAATTGAAATGAAAGCTTTCAAAAATTTCTTACACACGACACCATTCTAAAAGGTCCCACATAAGATAGAATCAAAGCAAAATAAGTTTTTAAAGATGAAAGTACTTGAATGCTTAAATCCAAAACAATGAATCCAAATACAGGAAAATTTATTAACTTTAAATTACAACTCTACTTTTGGACAGCAAAAATAGCAGGAGGATTTAAGGATTAGTATGTATCTGTTATAAAATTTCCTCTTTTCTCGAAATTGCTTCATTGCAAGGAGGAATGTTCAATACCCCGGTGAAGTTGTCTCGGTACCATGTGTGCATTTACCCATTGTCAACTAGCATGTTCGGTACCCCGACAGGTTTACACACACTTCCCACACAAATGTGTTTTCAACTCTCTAATGACACCCTTTTGATAAATATATTTGTATAATTACTTCTAACAATTAAGTGAAGAGAGCGGGTGGTACAAGAGGGTTTAGCTTGAGTTTGACATCACTATTTCTCTTCAACTACCAAAGTAGAGGATTTTAAATTTTGAGCAGTATGGAAGGGATTCAAAGTAAAGAATGTAGGCAATTCTTTCCTTGTAAATATAATCTTATAATACTTGAAACATATATCAATGTTCCCCATAGATAACAATTGTTGTACAAGAAAATTGAAACTCCATGTGAGACCGGATTCACCTCACATCTTTCGCGATTTAACAATTATTTCAGGTAAGTAGTGATTGGCATTTTTTGTGGGGTAAGTCTCTGAGATATCTTTCTACGAGGAAAAAGATAAATCGAAACCACATTCTTGTTCAAGCTGCAGGGACCAACGTTGATATCTGAGAAATTGACTGTTGAAAACTTGCATGCTTTTTTTTAAGTGGGAGGAACCTTAAGGGCACATTAGTAAAACGTTTCATTCCAGGGAAGGAATTGTTCGCAGGGAAGGAAAATAATAGAAGGTGTCATGAGACTGATAATCCAGAATTTCGGTAATTACATAACAGGAAAACGCCTTGTCGTTGAGTCATTTTAATGACATGGGTAAAGTCTGGTAATTGTATGAAGGCCAGATTACAAGAACACAAGGCGATAATAATTGTTTCACGTATTGTAAGATTAAGAACAATGAAACAATTTAAAACCAGATGATTATAGGTATGCCTATAGTGTTCCTTCTACGATTTTACAGGTTAAATGCCTTTTGCAGAACAACAATTCGTAAACGCCAAGGGAAATCAAGATACATTGATTACATTGGTTGATTGATAATAAACT
>ML835858.1:9455-22561 GCA_009831015.1 Picea engelmannii | reverse complement strand
AAAATTTAGTCTATGATCACCAGTAAACCTGAACTCTTAAATGTCTTGGAATATTAACACAATGAGGAGGAAGCAACAATTCAAACCTTCAGGTCATTAAAAATAAATACAAGCCTTGTATTATTAATTCAGCGAAAAGGCACATAATTTGTTGATGCTAAATAGACAGTGCTGTAAATGTGTTGAACCTGCACAGAATAGATCTAGCTAAACAATAATACACACATTTGCAGAGAGAATTGGAAAAAGAAGAAGAAGAGAGAAAGAATGGAAGAATTCTTATTAACCGTTGTAAATGATGAATAATTTACACATGATATACTTTGTATAACTCAATGAGTTCGACTTGAGGTGAACCAAGTCGCCATAGTGGTGGTCTAGAGTGATCTGGACACACACCAGCAGTTACGGGAGTAAACTGCCACCTATTCTAGTCTTAGGCAGTTACGAGAGTGAACTGCGACCTAGTTGAGTTAACTAGTCAACTAGTTTTCAGTTAACTGACTGAACAGAAAGTAGTGAGGAGTTAACTCAAGGAATCAAGGCTAATGCGCCACTTTGGTGATGATACCAAGGCAAGGTCGAATTAGCATGGTGATGACCCCAATGTTGCATGGTGATGATCCCAATGCAACATCTAAACTCAACTCAACTAGTCAAACTGAAGTGTGAACTGAAAGAGAATATTCTTCAGGTGGAATATTCTCTCCTAAAATATAGGAGACTAGATAATGGCTAATTATGACTAATAAAAAAATCAAACCTTAAGAAAAAGAAATCCTAGGTGAATGTGAAGTAACTCCAACACCCCCCCTGAACATCACTATGGTGAAAATAAAGATTGGGTCCCAGCAACGAGGCCATGTTAGGTACCCAAGTACAAAAGATAAACTGAAAATAAAGTGAGGAAAGAGGGAAAACCTCATGGGAAAAACCCTCCCTCAAGGTACAATGTATGTAAAAAAAAAACAAGAACTACAATTGCTAGGCAACTGTGTCCTTCACTCCAAGACAACCTCGCAGAGAATGGAATTTCTGCTCAATGAAGGTCTTGGTGAAAATGTATGTTGTCTGTTCTGCTGAAGGACAGAACTGTAAGTCGATGATCCCCTCGTGTACCAAGTCCCGGATGTAGTGCTTGTGGATCTCGATGTGCTTTGTCCACTGCCTCTGAACTGGATCTCTGCAGAACTTCAGAGTGCTCTGGTTGTCACACCAGATGACGATCGACCGATGAAACTGAATGCCCAACTCAGTGAGAAAATGTTGTAGCCACATAGCCTGAATAGTTATGTTAACTACCCCTCTGTACTCTGCCTCGGCTGAAGATAGAGAAATGGTAGCTTGCTTCTTGCTTGACCAACAGATAGGCCCAGAACCAAGACTGAGTGAGTAACCAGATGTGGACTTGCGATCAATGCTATCGCCAGCCCAGTCGGAATCAGTAAAACCAATGAGATCTAATGTAGAATCTACTACATAATGAATCCCAAAGGTGATGGTTCCCTGTACGTATTGAAGGATATGCTTTGCATCTTTCCAATGTAGCTCATGCAGCTCCTGCATGAACCTGGAAACTGCGCCAACTGCATATGAGAGGTCTGGTCTGGAGTGTGTGAGATATAACAAGCTCCCCACTAGTTGTCTTTACAGTGTGCTATCAACCAGTGGAGTCTCCCCACCATCCTCAAGTTTGACTCCTGATAGGAAAGGAGTCGGAGCAGACTTGCAGTCTGTCATGTGAAATCTCTCAAGGAGATCTCGTGCATACTTAGCTTGAGACAGTTTGATGCCTAATGCATCCTAATTGATCTCAAGTCCAAGGAAGAAGTGTAGCAGACCCATGTCTGTCATCAAAAACCTCTCATAAAGAATCCTCTTGACTGCAGCAATCGTTGAAGTCGAGCAACCAGTGATCAGCAAATCATCGACATACAGAACTAAAAGTAGAAGTGAATCAGCCGCCCTGAGCACATATACATTCGGGTCTGATTTACAATGTACAAATTTATGTGACAAGAAGTAGGAGTCCATCTTGGCATACCATTCCCTCGGAGTCTGCTTGAGGCCATAAAGTGACTTCTTCAGTCGACAGACCAAAGATGAGTCCTGCATAAATCCCTGGGGCTGCTCCATGTAGATCTCCTCAAAGAGATCACCATGAAAAAATGCATTCTTCATGTCCATTTGATGAACTTCCCATCCCTTGGTTTCCCCAATGGCAAGTGCCAATCGTATGGAATCCATCTTCGCTACTGGAGAGAAGGTCTCACCATATTCAATACCATGAACCTGTTGAAAGCCTTTGGCGACAACCTTGCCTTTGTATCTGTTGATATATCCATCCGCTGTGCTCTTGGTCCTGTAAACCCATATGCATCTAACAAGTTTCCTCCCAAAAGGAAGGAGAACCAGATCCCAAGTCTGGTTCTTGAGGAGGGAGTTGTACTCCTCCTGCATGGAGGATTCCCAAAAGGGATTTCTAGCAGCCTCGCCATAAGACTATGGATCTGAAGACTGAACCAAGAAAAGATGCCTAGAAGGAAATGGTTCAGTGGTAGTGAGTGCAATAGGAGGCTCCTCGAAATTAGATCGAGTCCTCCTAGTATCGGTTGGATCACCAACAAGATCCCCTGCATCCTGAAGAGTAGTTTGTACCCAATTGGGCCTCTGCTCTGGCTCTGCGACTACATTTGGATGCTTTGACTCTGCATCTGACTATACTGACTCTTAATCTGAATCATCTGAGTCCTCTAAATCAAAACTATCGTCTAAATAAGAGTCAGCATGTGCGTTCTCATCATCTCAGATAGGTGGAAGAGTGAAGGTGTCTGCATGCGACTGTTGAGGTACATGTGAGACACTTTCCTTGAATTGGACACTACGCTCAATGATGAGTTGGTCCGAGGAAAGATCAATAAGCCGATATCCCTTCACACCCTTGCGGTATCCAACAAAAATGCACTCGGTGTTTTGTGGATCAAGTGCCTTTCTCTTTTCAGAGGGAATGCGGGCCCATGCACGAGAACCAAAAATGCGAAAGTGGGTCACTTCCGGTTTGAGGCCGCTACAAGCCTCGTAGGGGGGTCTTATCCTTTACAGATCTCTGGGGAGATTTGTTTTGGTTGTATGTTGCACAGTTAAGTGCTTCGTCCCATAGTCTCTGTGACAGTGACTTTGCATGCAACATGCAAGATGCCATCTCCTTTAGAAATCGATTTTTTTTCTCTGCAACTTTGTTTTGTTGCGGAGTGTAAGGAACTGTATGTTGCAACTGAATCCCTGTCTCATGGAAAAAATTGTGGATCTCATGATTCACATACTCTCCCCCGTTATCAATTCAGAGGACTTTGATCTTCTTTTCGGACTATGTCTCAACCAAAGCTTTGAAATCTGTGAGGTGTTGAAAGACCTTGGATTTTTTCCTGAGAAAGTAGATCCATGTAAAACGTGAGAAATCATCAACAAAAATGAGAACAAACCTCTCTTTGTTGATCGATGGATGTGGAAAATGACCCATGAGGTCACTGTGGATCAAATCTAAAGGTGCGGAAGCTCGCTGAGACTTTCCCTTGTCAAATTTCTCTTGAGGGTGTTTTCCGAGAACACATCCCTCACATACTCCCTTGGAGAAATGGATGTCCGGTAGACCATCAACTAATCTGTGCTTGCTAAGTTGTTGCATGTATCTGAAATTTAAATCTCCAAACCTTTCGTGCCATATCCTACTACTTTCATCGCCATGAGTAAGCAGTAAAGCAGAATCAGGTTCAATGAATTCAGAAAATGTATACAATCTAGACTGATAATTTACCTCACCGGTAGCAACCTTAGAGTTGGTTTGCATGTCATAGATGTCCACGGCATTTGGTGTGAATAAGACTTTATTTTTGGTGCCTAAATTTTCCATTTGATACACAGAGATAAGGTTGACAGAAAGCTTGGGAACATGCAACACATTCTCAAATCTTCCGTTGGTGAGTTCAATCCTTCCTTTGTCGATGACTTCGACATAAGAGTTTTCCCCCATCAGAATAAGAGGACCTTTGCATGCATCCAAAGAAGAATAGACTTCTTCTGAGGCAACCATGTGATGTGATGCTCCCGAATACATGATCCAAGTATCAGGAGAGGAGTTGATGGCAATCAAGGCATGGCTAGAATTGTCTTTCTTGGAATTCAGATCTTCTGGCTTCTTCTTCTTTGCACCCTCGGGGATGCAATCTCCAAGGTTGTTTTGCTGAAGTATCTGAGACATTAGATCTATTTGTTTTTGCATGCATGCAGATTCCGAATGGAATCATTTGTGATAGTATGTGCATTTCTCTCTTTTTCTTCCCTTTTCTCCTTTAGATCCGGAGGCATCGGTGAAGGGTTTTGTGTACCCTTCCTTCTTCATATGTGTATGAGCTTTCCACTTATCTTTATCTATAGATTTCTGATATTTGTGGCTGCCATCATGCACAGTGAGTGCATGCACCCTTGGGCCTTTGATTGCGCCCATGTCGATGAGCTTGGTTTTCTCTTATGTCAAGGATTCGATAAAGTCCTCAAGAGAAGGCATCTTCAAGGTGGCTCCAGAGGTGAATCTGACAGTATGGAATGTGGATACGAATACTAAGAATTTAGGACCAATCTTGGAGAGAATGGTGAGAACCATTTGTTTCTCCTCCTTCAATTTATCAACCCCGCAAGCTTTGAGTTGCGACAATAAATACTTGAATTTTGTAAAGAGATCTTGGATATTCTAGAATATTTTTGGATCTAATGTGAGAAACTCCACCTCCAGCATGTGTCCCCTCATCCCATCTTGTTTGCCAAAGATCCCTTCCAATATGGTCCAAGCTTCATTGGGAGTCTTATAAGAAGATATATGAAAAAGGAGATTGGGAGAAATAAGACTGCAAATTGTTCCGAGTGCCTCATCCATGCGATTTAAGTACTTGGATTTTTCTATGGATGATGTCAGCTCTGTATCTGTATTCATGGTTAACCTATACAACCCTCTGGATCGGAGATGTATGGCTATTTTCTCCTTCCATGCAAAATAGTTGTAAGGTGTAAGAATGAATTCTTTTTGGAATTCCATCTTTCCGTTGTCTTCAATCTTTTGTACCTGCAAAAACATTTGGTGTAGCTTTTTCTTAGTAGTCCRTCGACTCTGATACCATGTAAATGTGTTGAATCTRCAAAGAATAGATCTAGATAAACAATAATACACACATTTGCAGAGAGAATTGGAAAAAGAAGAAGAATGAGAGAAAGAATGGAAGAATTCTCATTAACCGTTGTGAATAATGAATAATTTACACATGATATACTTTGTATAAATCAATGAGTTCGAATTGATATGAACCAAGTCACCATAGTGGTGGTCTAGAGTGATATGGACACACACCGACAGTTACAAGAGTGAACTTCCACCTATTCTAGTCTCTCAAGCAGTTACGGGAGTGAACTGCCACCTAGTTGAGTTAACTAGTCAACTAGTCTTCAGTTAACTGACTGAACAGAAAGTAGTGAGAAGTTAACTCAAGGAATCAAGGCTAATGTGCCACTTTGGTGATGATACCAAGGCAAGGTCGAATTATCATGGTGATGACCTCAATGTTGCATGGTGATAATCCCAATGCAACATCTAAACTCAACTCAACTAGTCAAACTGAAGTGTGAAATGAAAGAGAATATTCTCCAGGTGGAATATTCTCTCCTAAAATATAGGAGACTGGATAATGACTAATTGTGACTAATAAACAAATAAAAACCTTAGGAAAAAGAAATCCTAGGTACAACTTTTGATTCTATTCACTGATAATTTTCACCCTTTTACTTGAATCAAAATTATAATTGACTAAATTGCATCACGCAGAAGTTTAATCTATGACTCATAATTTACCATATTCAACCCATTTCATCTACAATTAAGAATTTAATATTTATAAAAATTTTGTAAGAACAATATATCATGTTCCAGTCACTTATTCAATCACATTCTTGTATCTGAAAACTAACATTTATTTACAACAACACAAGATACAACAGTATTTAACTTGGAGAATTCAATGAAAATTTACATAACCGGAAAATAAAATACCGTAACCAATGTGGCAGTTGGTGTTGTAGATGAGCTCTCTTGACCTCTTGCTCTGAACTAGATCCTTTGCCTTCCAATCCAAAGACTTCACCAGTACCTCCCAACTAATGCTAGGGGTACTCTTCTTCCCCCTTAGCCCCCCAAGCTGCAAAGGAGCCATGTTGGCACAAGGGCGGACCTAGGGTTCAACGCTACAACAACGCACCAACAAAGCCCTAACTATTGACCCTTTCGGCAACACCTGCGAAGAAGATGAAGTCGCACCCGAGGTAGAGGTAGGGGTGGTTGCAAGACTCAGGTGTCTGCAACCTTAGTTGCGACACAAATCTATGATTACAATACTTAATAAAGCACTTAGCACCATCAGTTCCTTAATATACAATCAGTAATCACTTCGCTAATAAAACAGGGCTTCACAGCATTCACACTGATATAACGTACTCAAAGCACTTAGCATCAATAGATAGGTCAGATCTAGCAGATCAAGCACTCAGCACATTCATATGGATCAGATCTAATATCCTCACATGTCATTAGCACTAAGCATAAGAAAATTTATCTGAATACATCAAAGCATTTAGCAAAGAAGACATAAACATATTAAGACAAGAACAAAGCAAGATAACACAGTGTTTACGTGGTTCCCCCCCACCCTGGGGCTACGTCCACCAACTCTTCTTTTTTATTATCTTCATTCAATTAGTGGAAAGCATAGATCCATAAAAACCCTACTCCGCACAGGAAAGAAGATCTATGCAGCGTGCTAGATCCTTCTTCCTTGCGTTACAACACTCAACCTTCCACAATCTGTTACAAGGACCTGCACTTAGCTCTACAAGTCTCTTACAGTCATGCAAAAAGAAATTAATAAAGCACTTAGCACCATCAGTTCCTTAATATACAATCAATAATCACTTCGCTAATAAAACAGGGCTTCACAGCATTCACACTGATATAACGTACTCAAAGCACTTAGCATCAATAGATAGGTCAGATCTAGCAGATCAAGCACTCAGCACATTCATATGGATCAGATATAATATCCTCACATGTCATTAGCACTAAGCATAAGAAAATTTATCTGAATACATCAAAGCATTTAGCAAATAAGACATAAACATATTAAGACAAGCACAAAGCAAGATAACACAGTGTTTACGTGGTTCCCCCCCACCCTGGGGCTACGTCCACCAACTCTTCTTTTTTATTATCTTCATTCAATTAGTGGAAAGCACAGATCCATAAAAACCCTACTCCGCACAGGACAGAAGATCTATGCAGCGTGCTAGATCCTTCTTCCTTGCGTTACAACACTCAACCTTCCACAATCTGTTACAAGGACCTGCACTTAGCTCTGCAAGTCTCTTACAGTCATGCACAAAGCACTTACAGACCTTACTTGCACTTAGCATACATTCACATCACATAGATGCATTATTCGACTACTTCGTACATTTCCTATCCTTCTATTTATAAATACAAAATAGGCCTAAACATGGGTAAAACCATGGGTCGACATCCCATTCCCATTACATATTCCCCAAAACCCAAAAAGGATCCAAAAGTGGGTCGAGATCCTGTAATCTCCACTTCGTCTTATGCTCCTCCTTCAACAGGTTTTCGAAGTCCCAAAATAGGTCAATATGACCAAGAATCTCCCAAAACTTGGTCAAGGGCCAACAGGCCCCCAACACTCACCTGTGACTCGTCCCGAGTCACTTGGATTTGACTAGTTCTACCTCGATTGCCTCGAGTTGCAGTTAATCATCTGTTTGCACTCCAAGGAAAGATATTTTATTCTGTCAACTACGTTGTGAGCAGTTGCTTCCCTTTGGTCTCTTACATCTTGAGGGCTCTTGGGCATAGTGCGAAGCTCCAAGTCTGTTATGCATTGATGGAGCTGTTGGATTACTTCTTCAAGTTGTGCCACATGTTGTAGAACTCGCTCTTCAATCTTTACTTCTACGACTGTCACAGAGTGAAGTGCTATATGAAACATTTCCTTTACTTCGAGTTGCTCTGTGATCAATTTTTCTTTGCTTCACTACAGTTGTGCTTTTTCGTCATCCCTCTTCGCTTGCAGAGAAAGATTTTCTCATTCTGTAGTACTGCATTGTTCTTCAAGGTCTCCCTGTACTTGTGCAAAGACTAGGTAGCTTGCGTTGTTTCTTCCTGAGCTTGTTGAAGGCGAGCTTCGACTGTATCAGTGATGTGGTGGAGTTGAGCTGACTCATCTCCCAGTTCTGATGTTCCTACTGATAGACGCATAGTGGAGACTGTGCAGCTGGATTGTAGTGTCTGTTGCACTCCTCGGAGCTCGTCCTTAATCTGATGGAACACCTCATCCCACTTAGCTTCTTGCTTCTCTGCTATCTCTGGGAAAGCATCATTCAGGGCTGCTATGATAAAATTGAAGTCGTCGGAGGTGAGGATGGTCTGCATTTTGGTCATAGATGCTTTCAATTTCTTTTTAGAAGAAGGTTTTGGAGGGGAAACTTTCCTTTTCTTTGAGGGGTCCTCCTCGTCTCTAGGAAATGTAACCTCACCTTTCTTTTGTTCAACTTCTACACCATCTATCTCTCCACCATATCCTCCTTGCTCTGCTAATCTAGAATCGGTCTTCACGGATGCGTTGTCTAAATCATGGACCTCTTTGGTCTTCTTTATCTTGCCAGGTCCAGGTGTATCATGCACTGCTTCCAAACTATCAATGTCGGACATCTCCGCAAGGTCAGCTGAAATGAGGAGGTTCGTCGACCATTCTTTGGTGATTTCTTCTAAGTCCTCCTTTGTCATCTTATAGTAATATTGAATTTGTTGCTCATGCTCATCAATTCTCGTTGTAATATAAGTGAAATGGCGGTCTGCGTTGAATTTCATTAAAGGTCGAAACCTGTGAAGAGTATTAGGCATGATGCGAGGCTCGGACTGGATAGCTAACTTCAGTTGATTGTAATATGTGTGGAATACGAAATTTGAATGTCATTTCTTGTTCATGTCACTGGAATACCACAATGTAATGAACTTCACGGCCAAAGGTTCAAAGGGCTCGATTTCTAGGAAGGTCACACCTTCCAGCATCTCCCATGGGATGAAAGAAATCAAGATTAGAAGCCAGCTGAAGTGGAATTTGTATCCTTGATATTGTGCTTCCCTACAATCCAGTTCCAACCGGTTCATGAGGTACTTCACCCAATTCATTTGTAGGCCCTCTGCGCACTTCCCTGCGAGGTCGACTACAAAACCAGTGACATGGGTGGGTCGTTTATTGCAGACCAACTTTCCCGCGATCAATTAATAGGCTAGGCGCACTATGTCGCTTTGGATAGAAGCTACCTTGTAGCCTTGTGTGCCTTTCTCGACATCATTGTAGGTTTCTTTTATCCTTTGGGCTAAAGCATGATCCATAATTTTTTTGGGATAGAAATCTTGTGGGTGCCTTTCATACTCAGCCCTGTGATCCGATTGATCAATGTCAGATCCACTGTGATATCGTGGTTTAACTAGAAGTATCCTCCATGCTAACAAGACAGTAGCATCTTGATGCATTCATTCACTTCTTGGTGTCTTCCGAAGTGAGGAATCTTCATGACATTGAGTAGTGTGGACTGTGAAAGGTTATGGGTCCATGACTGAGGAATTATCTTTGAATTCTTTCATTTTCTCTTGGTCAGGTATTTATGTGGGGTGAGCATGTTGTAGACCTTTCTTTCGTCAAGGTTGAATTCGCTAAACTTCAACGCTGCTATATTTTCTTGATCTACGTGAATTGCGCATATCCCCTTCGGGAGCTACATAGTGACCAATCCGTACTCAAAGTATCTGGGCACACTGTCTCGATTTATTGTGCCACTTAGAGGTGGTAGATAGGTGGTTAAAAGTCTCGAAATCAACTTAGCATTTTTGATATCATCTCTGTGTTTAGTTTTATTTTTGTTTGCGGGCCGCGATGGTCCAGCTTGAGTAGTGGATGAAGAGGTTGGCAGTCCTCTCGTCAATGATTCTTGTAAACCGGTAGACAATCCTCTCTCTAAAATGACTCTTTCAGTCATCAAGTTGAGGAGTACTTATGTTACTAATTCTTCAACTATGGTGAGCTCGTCGGACATACGCACTCGGGATTAATAATATCGGGTTCACAATTAACTCAGATACTGCACTAGAATAAACAACAAGAGGGCAATGATCAGTTTATACAGTTCACTTGGTCTGCGGGCTCAAATTATTGGTTAGAAAAAGTGTTCTCTATGCATGGAAAGATGGGATAAATAGGTAACTCGGAAACGGTTTTCTTGTAATGGGTATGAAGCCTCATTAACTCTTGTTTTTTCCATTATGGCATGGTCCAATGGTCTAGTGTCAAGGTATAAATGTTTTTCAATCCGTTCGGATTGGCAGTCGAATGGATGTATCGGTCCCAATGGCTATATTGCCTCGCCATGGTGAAGTGCCATGTGTCGTTGTTCTGGTATCCCGACGAAGCTCCCATTCTGCAAATTTTCTATCTACGAAGTTCCCTCTGGAAAATTCTGTAACTTTTCAAACTTATCTCTCTTTTTACTTAGCTTTCTAGCCTTCCTCCTAGTGAGCTTTGTCTCGGTAGTTCATTTTCCACTATGATTCTTATCTTTTGTGGTCTTAGTCACTTCGCACTATTGAGATTCTTCCCTAGGGTTCTGGGATAACACTTCTTCTTTATCTGAGATAGGTACTTCAATCTCCTGTGATTCTTCTAATGTTCTTGCATCTTCAACATCTGGGCTTCTAGTGTTAAATAGCTTCGATTTGTTCTTTTGTTCTTCAATCAAGCATGCAATCCTCCTAGTCATGAAATATTTTAATTCTTGTTTCTTCTGCTCTAAAATTTCTTCTTCTTTTTTCCATCTGGCTTGATCTCTTTCAATCCAAGGTTTTCCTATTAACATGGTAAATAGGGCACGGTCCTCAATAAATTGACTAATCTCAAAATCTTCTTCTGTCGAAATTCCATTGGCATTCATAGATATCTGAGTGAGCTTTCCACATAGGTTTACTAGTTTTCCTCTGAATAACCTTATTCCTCCTAATGAAGGAATCATAGCAGGCCTTCCTATAGCTTCTCAAGCTCTCTCTGTCATGATATTCACCTATGTTTCCTCATCTAGAACACAGTCAATGTCGAAGTCTCTTATTCTTGCTTCAAGGCATTCCTTGTCTTTAAAGATATCTGATAATCTAGCATGTCGGAGGTCATTCAAGGTTTCTTTCATCTGTAGCAATACATTCTTTGATTCTTTATGGAGTTTTGCTATAGCCTTAGTTTATGGATATGCCTTAGGTTTTTCTTATCTTATATTCATACTTTCAATCTTAGCAATCATTCTAGGGAAATCCAACACTTCATGGTTCATATATTTGCAACAAAGACAACCAGGTCTTCTCCTAGGGCATGCCTTAGCAATATGTCTCAGTTTTCTGCAACTGTAACAAAGGGTTAATCCTCTCTTTCTTTTAAATGATCCCCAGCTTCTCCTATACTGTGCGCTAGGATCATAGGAGCTAACCTGCAATAAATTATTTATGGGATCCTACATACATTCATTAGTCCAAACATGCTTTCTACTCATAGGTATAACATATCTTTCACTATTCTTATCAGATCTACTCATATCAAATCATCTTTCATCTATTAATGCCCTAGTTTTCAAACTAGGACAGACTCTATTAAACATACCTAGATCCATACTCTAGAAACAAAAATTTCCACTTATCTTACTTCTACATAGCACAAAGCTTCCAGATCTAAAAAATTTAACTATTCTTACCTTTATCAAAGTACAGGGCTTGCAGATCTTACCTCTTTTAATCAGAAATTCTCACTTTTACCTTTCTTAGGGCACAAAGCTTCCAGATCTTACCTCTTTTCTTCAAATTTGATCTCCTTTCTTCAGATCGAGCTTCTTTCTTTAGCACAAAGATTTATAAATCGATTAGGACACTACACACTAGGGAATATATCTACACACAGAGATTTCACTATCCCAGGTCGAATCTTTGCACAAAGCTTCTTCTTTCTCAGTTCCCAGCAATCACAGTTTCAGGTCCCGACAACAGAACCATTTGTTGGCACAGGGGTAGACCCAGGGTTCAACTCTACAACAACGCACCAACAAAGCCCTAACTACAGGCCCTTTTGGAAACACCTGCAAAGCAGATGAAGTCTCACCCCAGGTAGAGGTAGGGGTGGTTGCAAGACTTAGGTGTCTGCAACCTTAGCTGGGACACAGATTTGTGATTACAATACTTAATAAAGCACTTAGCACCGTCAGTTCCTTATTATACAATCAATAATCACTTTGCTGATAAAACAGGGCTTTGCAACATTCACACTGATAAAACCTACTCAAGCACTTAGCATCAATAGATAGGTCATATCTAGCAGATCAAGCACTCAGCACATTAATATGGATCAGAGCTAATATCCTCACATGTCATTAGCACTAAGCATAAGCAGATCTATCTGAATACATCAAATCATTTAGCAAAGAAGACATAAACATATTAAGACAAGCACAAAGAAAGACAACACAGTGTTCACGTGGTTCACGCCCACCCCGGGGATACGTCCACCAACTCTTCTTCTTTATTATCTTCAGTCAATCGGTTACAAGAACAGAGCCATCAAAACCCTACTACGCACAAAACAGAAGATCTGCGCAACTCGCTAGATCCTTCTTCCTTGCGTTACAACACTCAGTCTTCCACAATATGTTACAAGGACCTGCACTTAGCTCTGCAAGTCTCTTACAATCATGCATAAAGCACTTACAGACCCTACTTGCAGTTAACATACATTCACATCACATAGATGCATTATTCGACTACTTCTTACATTTCCTAGCCTTCTATTTATTCATACAAAATAGGCCTAAACATGGGTAAAACCATGGGTCGACATCCCATTCCTTTTACATATTCCCAAAAACCCAAAAAGGATCCAAAAGTGGGTTAATATCCCGTGATCTCCGCTTCG
>ML835857.1:11900-38419 GCA_009831015.1 Picea engelmannii | reverse complement strand
ATCTTTGTTCAAATTCACTTGCACCGTTGGATTGGCTTCATGAGATCTTGCATTCATTTCGACATTTTTGTGGCCAAGCTTAGCACCTTTAGCTTCTACCTCCATCTTCCATCGATGTGATCAATGGCTATGACCACGCACTTATGCATAAAGTGCTTTCGCGATTTCTCATTTCGTGAATTTCAACACTATGCTCTGTTGAACCCAAGTCAGTGAAATTTCGATCGCTTACCACATGTCATATGATTCCACGGTCCAGATCTGATCTTGATTCAATGGCTGCGATTGAATCGCGATTTCGCATATCGCGATTTCAGCATTCTTGTTGCATTGTTTTGTCACTTCAAAGTCTCGATCCATGAAACTCCGTAATGGAGTCGGATCAACGGTCCAGATTGCATCTTGATCTGACGGCTCAGATTAAATCGTGATGTCGGGATTCCTGTTGTTAATAATCTTTGACATCTCAAACACTCGATCCCCAAAACTCCAACATGGACTTGAATCAATGGTCCAGATTCAACCTTAATCTTACGGCTCAGATTAAATCACGATTTCACATATCACGATATCGGAATTCTTGTTGTTAACAATCTTTGACATCTCGACCCCTCGATCCCCGAAACTCCGACATGGACTTGAATCAACGGTCCAGATTCAACCTTAATCTGACGGCTCAGATTAAATTGTGATTTCGCATATTGCAATTTCTAGATATTGGGGAACCTCGTTCCTTTGACTCTCCAGTCAGCTAACTGACGATCTATCCCCACATGTCCTACCCATAAATGGACGGTCCTCCTTCTTTCGGAATTTTGTATGCCCTCTTCTCCTTATACTTTAAAGAGTGTGCAGGTTCTCCTTGATCCAACGATGGTCGGGTCCTGCGCTTGGATCTAACGTCTGATATCTGTCCTCCTCTTCAGTGTGCTCTTCTTTTCTACATTCAGATCTGATGACCCTCGTTCTATCAGGAATTTGAAGGGGATCCAATGAATAGAAATTCTTCTCAAACCTTACGGGCCTACCTCTTCATCATGCTCTTATTCAAATCTGATGGTCATCTGGAATTCAGGAAGAGATCCAACGAACACGGTTGTTGCTCTTCCCCGATTATTACTGCACCAATGATCATCATTGTTGTACTCAATTCATCATCACTACTGTACTTTCCATCAATGACAAGCATAAGCTGCCTGTAAAACATGCCAACAATCCTCTGTACATTCTTCCTGTACTTGTGCCATCTTTACTTATGCCTGTCTGTTACATTCTTCCTGTACTTATGCCATTCTTCTGTTTGCCTGTCTGTTACAAACTTCCTGTACTAATGCCATCTTCATTGTTGTACTTTCCATCAATGACAAGCATTCGTTTTCTGTTAAATATTTGCCAACAGGAAACCCATGCGTGGGCCATGTGGCACCACACAATTTGCCAAAAAGGATGCCACGTGTCCAAAATTCATTTGACCACATGTCGTCCACTCGAATGCCAACTCAACACTACAAAATCAGCATCTTCCAACTCAACACTGCCAACTCAGCTGCCACGTGTGGGTCCGTACCCTGCCACGTCAGCCTGTACGAACTATATGGACTCTACAGTCAGGAAATTTTTGCATGTTTGGCAAAATGAACAGAACGCGATATCTCACTCATCTGATGTTCATTTGAACCTGGTCGAGTTGCGTTAGATTCGTGAAGACGAGGCCTACACACTTGTCCATTTTGAAGCGATTCCAAGAACTTTTATTTTTGAGCAATATTTGATCCCCTAGATTAGAGAAAGAAGAGAAAGTTACAACGAGTGTGTTGTAGGTTGTATCCCATCATTTTTCTAGATAATAAAAAGGAAGGACCTGGAAATTTATCTAGTGGACATAGCCCACACTGGGTGAACCACGTATATTTTTTCTCTATTATTTGTGTATCTTATGTGTTTTATTTCCGCATTTGTTTTATTTTATTGCTCCACGATCATGTTTTTCTAACAAAATGTGTGTCACAGTTTAAATTGAAATGTGGGATGGAAATTCAATAGTTTACATATTTTTAGAATTGAAGCCTTCGAAACTACATATGTTATCTTTTTAATGACATTTTTTCTAAAAAAATTAATATCATTTACTTTATCAAAGTTTCTTTTCATTATATGTTTATCCTTGCAAATTTATGAAAAAGTTAACAAGTGACTTTTTTTCATAACAAGTATTTTAGTATTAAAAGTAAAAAATTTAGGAAAAGACAGAACGCGATTTACACATAATATAGTTTATCCCACCTATTTTTATTTTTTTGTTTTTTTTAATTTGTATTTTATATTATTTTTTTAACTTGACTATTTAAAATTTGAATCACATTTTAAACACCTTTGTGTTTGCACAAATTTCTTTCTCATATTTACGTAAATTGAAAACATAGAAATACCTATTTGAAAAGTAAACATACATAGTATCCAAAATATAATTGCTACTTTTTTTGTCGTGTACTTTGTAAGATATTAATTTTTCTCTCAACACATTCACTACCAGGGAAAAAAATTGTATATAGCTTTTAGAAGAAAATAAACCAAAAATACAATATAAAAATGAAAATTGGAAAATGATATGCCATTGGAAAGATGATTCAATGATGAATTCGTTGGCATCAAGTCCACCACCTGGAATGAAAGAGATGAAGGGGTTTCACCCCTAGGAAGTTATAGCACCATCAAAATTATGAAAAAATGGAGAAGGTTTGATGACTTTTAAAGCCTTGATTGAGATTTAGACATAGATCAAAGGTTTATAATACCTAGATCAAGGAATTAAGCATAAGTTTTAGATATCGATGATCGAGGTTATACACAAACTTAATCCCTTGATTTAACTTTGAGGCCCTCAATGGAGGTTTGAAAATTTCAATCAAGGGATTTAAACCTCGATCGAGGCTCTACCAAGACCATTTTCACTTTCCCCGCTTGCCAAAAAGTACGACATAGATCCATATATTCACCCAAAATATATATTCCTTGGTCTTCTCTCTTCATTTCTACTTGCACTTATCCTAAACTCTTTCTGGGAACAACTCGGGTGTTATTTTTTTAGTATTCTTTGAGAAAAAACAACATCCCCACTTTGTCTTCTTAGTCATCTATCTAGTGATTGATTCCCTCTAGGTCATTATCTTAGGGAGGGCTTGACTCAAGATGAACACTTCCTATATGGGATCAATTTGTACCTCAGATACATTTGTCTTAGTTTTTTCATCCCATAGACTACATATATGGGATCATTTCCTCAAGTTTCATGTGTCTCTCCTTGTGTCTTTGTTAGTTTCGTAGTAATATCACCACCTATTTCCTTTGCTAGAAATGTCACCTCTTGCCTTCACTAGCACTTCACTAGCATCCTCTCCTCTTTTCCCCACCTCACTCACTTATTGTCCTTCTTTAAGATTTGGTGTCAACATACCTCCCACATGGTGCAAGCTGCTAACCTATGATATGTAGATACATGGCTTGTTTTGGCACTAAGATCACTAAGTTGATAACTTACTACACCCCATCAAATCTTGTAATGATGCAAGTATAGGTGTTTCATATTCAACTCTTTTCTCTTTCCCTTTCTACATTTTATTTTCTTCGCTTATAATTCTTACTTTATGTTACACATATCTAGTTTACTAGGTTTCCGAAATGGGCTCTCTTAGGCTCATATCACATGCCCAAAAGTTGTCCAAAATGGATCATTGACAAAGAGTTGTTTATTTTTCTTTGTTTTATATTCATGTTTAGACATTGAGCTCATACTTAATAGCATTAAAACTTGTTTTTCAATCCTTGGTGAAGTCTATTTCCAAGGCCTTGATCTTTGGAAATCCAAAAGACAAAAAAAATGATAAGATAAATCCATGTCATGATTAGGATATGTGGAGCAATGCATCATGTAGCACAAAGATTATGTGAAGCTAGGGGATGAATGGAATGTTGTCCTCGCCCTCTTCCCACTACATTTCTCACATGGAGGTAGTATAGGTAGGGTGAAGTCTACAACAACACACCATAAAGGAGGTTATGCAAAGAGGTCAACACATTGCACACCACACCCCAACACTCCACCCAACAACAAAAGAAGCCCATAAACTAAGAAGAACATGTACACATGACAAAGAAGGTGGCAGTGTACTTGGAAAATAATTTCGACACCAAGGGTGTCAGCATGTGGACCATCTAACCAGTCACAAGATGCCACATGGTAACCTAAAAAAACCAAAGTACTTGAATTAGAAACGATCGGGGAAATTGTAATTGTCTCTTGGAAAACAATTAGGGAGGTAGTTGAATTGGTTCAAGGGGTGTCTTGTCCTTTATGGTAGATCAGTCACAAATGAACAGGGGGGGGCATGGATTCATTACAATAGAGGTCAAATTTATGAGGCTAGAAAATTGAAAGCTTTGGGAAAGGGTTCAATAGCAGAAACACTGAGGATGCAAATGAAAATATATGTTCCTATACTAAGAGGACAAAGAAAACATTGAGCCAGTATAGAGGGAACAAAGATTGTCTCTAAGACAAAAAAAAATATACAAAGCAAACCCAAGGTGTAAGAATACACAAAATATTTGTAAGAAAGTGTACATCTTCCATTTGTAATAATTCCTAAGAATAATAAGGGCCAAAGCAAGGACCATTTCTTGTTGATTTTCCCAAATGAGTTTCCAAATTGAACTTTATGTTATTACTATGTTTATGATTATTTTCTTCAATGTTGTTTTTTGCATTTTAGCATAGTCTACAATTATTACACAAATAGAATTAATGCACAATGAAATAGGAAGGAAAGATAATAACAAATCAGTTCCACAAAATTAATTAAACTCTGGACTATTGATTCAACTTAAACATAGGTTCAACAAGTTCAATGATTATGGATCATATTGGTATTTAAGCCCAAGTTCGAAAAAACTTGGTGAATGCAGTCCATCTTTGGTGCATGTACCATTTCCTTTTAATTCATCTACACTTGCAACTTTTTTTTTTCTTCTAATCTTCCATGTATGGTAAACACCCACGATGGATACTTAAAAAGTGGAGAGTTGTTGTTACAACGTATTGGAAGACATTGACAACCAAAAATGGTAGGAACATCTAATGAGGAGGATCCCAAGGAAGACCCTAAAGTTAGGTTTACTTGGATGGAGCATAGAGTTGTTGTATTAACCAAGATGATGGCATAGTTATTGAAAAGTAGGTATGAAGAGAGGTATTTACCAAGCAAAGAGTACATAAGAGAAAGTACAAAACAACCCAAGGTTGAATACCTTTAGGATCTAGGTAATAATAAATCTCATCCTACATCTTCAAATACTCCATTCAAGGTGGAAGGAAAACTTGAAATATCAACATATGAAGGTCAAGTTAATGCTAAGAAACTTGTTAATTGGTTGAAACATATAGAGGTCTATTTCATCATTTATTAGATAAAATAAAGACAAAGGATTTATTTTTCCCGGTTGAAAATGTTTGAACATGCTATGTTAAAGTGGGAGAGCTATGTGGATGCCTTAAGGCTATGCAAGAAACTTATAGTTACAAAATGGGAGAATTTCAAGGAACCGTTGAAATCACAATTATACCCCATTGAACATGAAAAGGAACAACTCATGAAGTGGCAATACCTTTGAGAAGAATGGGGAAAAGTGTACAAGGATACATATATGAATTATGAAAGTAAGCCATCATGTTGGGTATCTCTTAGAAAACGTCTATGGTGGCAATGAAATACCTTGGAGGCCTATTTAGCGATATCCAAAGGAAATTACAATGGTTGAATGTGAAAATCATAGACGAGGCAAGCAATAAATATATTTATATCAATTTGGAGCTCAAGAAGGGGAAACAACAAAGGGACCAAGAAGAAACTAGCAAAAATGAAGGGAAAAATATTGTAGTAACAACCTAGAGAGGGAAATATCCCAAGAGGCATTGCAAACACTATGATGTAGATGGGAACACAAGTGAGATGTGTTGAATGCTTCATTCAAAACTATGTCCAAAATGGTATAGGTTCCCAAAAGGAGGAACAAAAACGACCAAGGAAATTGTTGTACATGTTGATGAAAAGGAATGGCTATCCTAATACCAACATTTTTTAATCTTTCCAGGCTAAGGAAATATGGTCGGGATTGTTATCCTATGTTTATAGCCCTTTTGAAAAATTATCAATTAATCCTTAAGAAATATGTTTTTGAGATCAATGTTGTCTTTTATGTTGTTTTATGATAAAGAAAGATAAAATATTTATATTAGAAAATATAAACATTTTGATGAATAGTCATGAAAACAAAAAAATATGACATAAGATAACACATATAATCCAAAATGAGACCTCAAAACCATCAAGTCATTTTACTCATTCAACTCTGGACACAGAAAAATGGTAAGAAGGAAAGTGTCTATGTGGTCTACATCAGAAGATCAAAAGAAGGAGCAAAGTCCAATAAAGAAACTGTAAACATTTTATGCAGTGAGGGTGGTAGTGAGGAGCTCAGGAGGATTGCAGTTCTCTGTAGGTTAAAGCCTGTTTCACAAGGGAGTTGGTGCTTCCTAGAGTTGGTGCTCTGAAACAAGGGAGTTAGTTCTCTAAAACCATGGGATTGGTGTCTCCTTGAGTTGGTTCTCAAAAGAATAGAGATTGGTGTCTCTCACACAATTGTAACTTGTACTTGTTATTGTTATATTTAAATTTATGTATTTAGTACATTCTTGTTGATCAATTGTTATGATTAATTAATTTGTTAATTAATAATTGTTAAAAATTTTAAATAAGAAGAAATACTAATTCACCCCCCCTCTCAGTGTTGACCAATATTTCAACAATTGGTACCAGAGTAAGTACCTTCACCATAGTTTAACCACTGGAAGATAAATTATAAAGAGATCAAATGGATCAGCAAGAAGGAATGTCCTCCAATAGAGCACCACCGTTTAAAGGAAATGATTATGCTTTCTGGAGTATAAGAATGAAAATTTATCTAATGGCCCTTGGATATGATGTCTGGAAATATGTTGAAAATGGTTTCACTGCTCCATCTACTCCACCTATTGATATTACTGCAAAGAAGCTCTGCAATGACAATTCAAGAGTTGTTAATGTTATTCTTGGAGGATTAGGAAATCCTATATTTGTAAAAGTGATGCACTATAAATCAACAAAGGAAATTTGGGATAAAATGAATATCATATATGAAGGATATGGAAATGTCAAGAAAGATAAAATTCAAACACAGAGAGGGAAGTTTGAGAGTCTGGAGATGAAAGAGGAAGAAAACATTGTAAAATATTTTCAAAGAGTGGATGAAATAGTCAATTCAATCAAAGCATTGGGAGAAGAGATAAAAGAAAATATTATTGTCCAAAAGGTGTTGTGATCATTACCAATGAGATATGATGCCAAGGTATATACCTTGGAAGGTAGAGAATACGTTGACAACCTTACAATTGATGAACTTCATGGGATTCTTATAGCATATGAAATGAGAACCGGGAAAGAAAAGTCATCAAAAAGGGAAACAACCTTCAAAGAATCAAAAGCAACAAGGAACCATAAGCATGTGCCAAATGAAAATCGCTTAGATATATCAGATGAAGAAGATGCCAACTTTATAAGAAAACTCAAGAAAGGGTCTAGAAAATACAAAGGGAAGTTACCTTTCAAATGCTTCAACTGTGGAAAAATTGGACACTTCACTAACAAATGTCCCTATCCCAAACAAGAATATAATGATGATGAAGAAGCTTACAATCATAAATACCATAAATAGGGAAAACAGAAAACAAAAAGAAGAATACCTTTTACACCAAAGAGGACAACAGTTCATCTGAAGAAAGTGAAGATGAAGAGTCAAGACATCTATTTATGGGTATAGAAACCCAAGACAATATTTCTAAAAATAATTTTGAGATTGAAGAAAACCCTGAGGATGAAATAGAAGTAGACCTAGAAGTAGAACTAATATTGCTCTGGATGAACTTAGAAAGTATAAAAAGAAGAACAAGTTACTAAGGGTACAACTACTAGAATTTGAAGAAGCACAACAATTAATAGAAAATGAAGTTTCAAAAACCATCAAAGAATCAAAGAAAATCATCATTGACCTAAAGACTCTAATTCAAAAAGCCAAGAGAAATGAGGAAGTCTTGATTAAACAAATTAATGAAAAACAACAAGATTGTAAGCTGCTAGAGACTGAAAATTTTCAACTAAAGAGGGAACTTCAGAAAGGAAACAAGCAATCAACATTTGAGAAAAGTTCAAAAATATTGAATGACATTCTTAATATTCAAAGATCACCAAATGATAAGACAAGATTGGGATATGATCAAGATTCAACCTCTACAAAACAAAAGACTGACAAACAACCAATCAGTTATGCAGATGATCTTAGAATCCTATTAAGAATGGAAGATAACAAGGGGAAGATGATACCATTAAAGAGTGTTCCTAATAAAAATAAATCCACGCCCCCTACAAAAGAATCCCTTGGATATTGCTACTCTTGCAATAATTTTGGACATTAATTAGTACATTGTAAATCCTAAAGAAAGTACAATCCTAAAAATGTCCAAATATATAAGAAAAGAAAGAATAATGCCGAGAAAAGATACTATAATTCATTCTCTCCTTTACAAGATTACAATGTTGAATGTCACAAGTGCAACAATTATGGTCATAAAGACAGTGAATGTATATTGTCAACGAAATCCTTGAAAACAAGCATTCCCAACAATAAATATAAAAATATATGGAAAGAAAAACATGTGGAAGAAAAGGTAACATAATGCAAAGTATCCATGTATGCCAAGAACAAAAAGTGTCAATGGTATATTGATAGTGGATTCTCTAAGCATATGACGGGAGATAAAGAAAATTTATCAATCTTACAAAGAAGGAAAAGGGAAGTGTCACATTTGGAGATAATGTATCTTCCATAATACTTGGCAAAGGCACAATCACTTTGGGAAACAAGAAAAATAAAGAAGAAAATGTGCTACTAGTTGAAAATATGAAGCCTAATCTTTTAAGTGTAAGCCAAACTTGTGATCAAGGACATATACTCATTTTTTACTCCCAAAAATGTGAAATCAGGAAGGAATGATTAGGAAAATTAATAGTTATTTCACCAAGAACCTCAAGTAATGTATATATTTTAGATATTAAAGAAGAAGACAAATGTTACATGAGTCAAGTATATGAAAGCTGGATGTGGCAAAAAAGAATGGGACACTTGAACTTTGACAATTTGATCAAATCTAGTAGAAAGGAAGCAGTGAAGGACATGTCAAAGATTATAAAATCTTCTGACCTTGTTTTTAAGCATTGCCAACTTGGGAAGTAGACGCAAGTCAGATTCAAGACAAAATAATACTCTACATCAATACCCTTGGAGCTTGTTCACACTGACCTATGTGGACCTACTAGGACTAGAAGTATACAAGGAGAAAATTACTTCATGTTGATTATTGATGACTATACAAGGATGACCTGGGTATACTTCCTCAGAGAAAAATCAAGGGACTTTGAAAAGTTTAAGGCATTCAAAGATTATGTGGAGAATGAGACAGATCTCAAGATCAAATGTATGAGGTTGGAAGATGGAGGGGAATTTACCTCTAACGAATTCAATAAGTTTTGTGAAGATCATGGAATCAAGAGAAAATTTTCATCTCCAAGAAATCCTCAATAGAATGGAGTTGTTCAAAGGAAAAACATAATTGTTCAAGAGGTTGCAAGAACAATGTTGAATGAAGCCAAATTTCCAGATAAGTTTTGGAGAGATGCACTATATACAACAGTTCACATACTCAATTGAGCACAACTTAGAGTTAACCATGACAAGACACCTTATGAGCTATGGTTTGGCAGACCAACATCAGTCAAACACTTACGAGTCTTTGGGAGAAAATGTTATATTAAGAGCGATGATGATAACCTAGGAAAAATTGATTCCATATTAGATGAGGGGATATTTATTGGTTACTCACCAAATAAAAAGGCTTACAGATTCTATAATCTAATATTGCTCAAAATAGTGGAAAGTGCAAATGTAAAAGTAGATGATCTAAAATTGAGAAAAATTAAATCTCACGATAAATCAAAAATTGATGAATGGAGAAGAACTAGTGATGATGATGAAGATGGTGAATCACGTGATGAACAAGATGGTTAATCACAAAATGAAGAAGATGTTGAAGAACTACAAGAGAATGGACCAAAAACTGATGAAGAAAAGGATGAGGAAAAAACTCTTGCCAAAAGCTCCATCAAAAAGAGTTCAAAAGAATCACCTTGAAATCCAAATCATAGGGGATAAAAGTGCAGCAGTAGAAACTAGAAGAAAAATTACATTTGAATTAGAAAATGCAATTCTTTCTTTGGTAGAACCCAAATCATTTTTAGAATCCAGCAAGAATGAATATTGGATAAAAGCAATGAATGAAGAACTTGACCAAATAGAGAAAAATCAGACTTGGGAACTAGTCCCAAGAGAAGAAGACAAAAATGTGATAGGGACCAAATGGATTTTCAAGAATAAAATTAATGAAAATGAATAGATTGTGAAGAATAAAGCCAGATTAGTATGCAATGGATATGCCCAAGTTGAAGGAATTGAATTTGAGGAGACATTTTCCCTAGTGGCAAGATTAGAAGCTATCATAATGTTTTTGGAATTTGCATGCTTCAAAAACTTAAAAATCTATCAAATAGATGTCAAGTCATAATTTCTAAATGGAACCTTAGAGGAAGAAGTCTATCTAGAACAACCTAGAGGATTTAAGTTGACAGAAAATCATGATTATGTATGTAAACTAAAGAAGGCCCTGTATGGTCTTAAACAAGCTCCCAGAGCATGGTTCTCAAGGCTTGATAACTATCTACAACAACAAATATACAAGAGAGGGACTACTGACAACAACCTATATATCAAAATTGAAAAATAAAATATGATTGTTGCTGTGGTATATGTGGATGATATCATTTTTGGAAGTAATTTGACTATACCGAGCAAACGATTTGCTACAGAAAATCAAAAAGAATTTGAGATGTCTATGCTTGGTGAACTAACATTATTCTTTGGTTTACAAGTTACTCAGATAAACAAAGGGATATTCATATCCCAAACCAAATATATCAAAGAAATGTTAAATAAACTTCAAATGGAATATTGCAAACCTATGAGCACTCCCATGGTTACAGAATGGAAACTAATCTTAGATGATGATTCACCAAAGGTAGACCAAACCATGTACATATCAATGGTTGTAGCCTATTATATGCAACAACAATAAGACCTAATATCATGCAAGTTGTAGGACTAATATGAATATTTCAATCTACACCTAAAGAGACTCATTTGAAGGAAGTAAAAAGGATATTCATATATATAAGAGCTACCTTGGATTTTGGATTATGGTATCAAAAAACAAAATATTTTACATTAAATGCATATACTAATGCATATTGGGTTGGTAGTGTGGATGATAGGAAGAGCACTAGTGGAGAAGCATTCTTCCTAGGAAAGTGTCTAGTATCATGGCTAAGTAAGAAGCAAACATCTATATCACTATCAACAACATAAGCTAAATATATTGTCGTTGCCACCTACTGCACTCAAATATTTTGGAAGAAACAAACCCTATAAGACCTAAAAGTAAAGTATGATCATCCAATTATTCTTAATTGTGACAATACTAGTGTCATAAACCTTTCTAAGAATCTTGTCATGCACTCAAAAAAAAAAGCATATCCCAATCAAATTTCATTTTTTAAGGGAACATGTTTCTCAAAAAGTTGTTAGAGTGGAATATGTGGATACTAAAGAACATATTGCAAATATATTCACAAAACTTTTACCCATGAGTACTTTTGAATACCTTAGACAAAAATTGGGGGTAATATCCATATCTAATTGAATTGCACAGGTTTCATTAGAGGAGGAGTACATGGACAGGGGGAGTATAACCTCAAGGGGAGAAAAAAAATAACATCCCTTCTGTCATTGTTGTCAAAGGGGGAGGAAAATAAAACACAATTAAGAAATAAGAGGTTTTTACTGTGTTGTCATCAATGCCAAAGGGGGAGAATGTTAGACATGGTGTTGGCATTGATGGAAAGATGATAAATATGGTCATCGATAACTTGATTAATGTTTATGTATTCATATCAGTATCCTAGCAAAAGTTTATATTGAATTATGTTCATGGAATCCATTCACAGAAGAAGAAATTGAACAAAAGTGAAGGGCTTGTTCACTCCATGAAGATATCATTTTAAAAGATTTACAATGGAACCTAAAAAGTTAGTGTGCTCTAAATACAAGAAGAAAGGGTCAAATATGATGCTTCAATACAATACAGCAGGTGTCAAGGATTTGGTATAAAAATATCAGCAAGTTTCCTTCAAATAATCTCATGTACCATCCACCTCGCACATTTTCTGGGAAACTAACCACAAGTCGGCTAATTGGGCTTGTTCTGCACAAAATCCGGGTCCTAGAATTTTAAAAATCATTTTTGTCGCTCGAGAAGCTTCATACAAAAATCATTGTCGGATTTGGACACCTTTTTAAATTAAAATCAATTAATAAACATAAAAGTCAACATTTGTGTTAATTAAATGAAGAGGTACAATGTTTTATTATTAAAAATACACATTGGTTCATTTTTTCTTTTACAAAAAGAGACATTGTTTCAATATCATATTCCTCTTGAGAGACTATATAAACATAGAAAAATGGTAAGAAGGAAAGTGTCTCTGCAGTCTACATCAGAAGATCAAAAGAAGGAGAAGAATCCAAGAAAGAAACTGTAAACATTTTATGCAGTGAGGGTGGTAGGGAGGTGTTGTAGGAAAATTACCTTGCGGACAGGTGAATGTCCTCTTGGATCTTAGACCCCTATGAACAAGACAAAAAAATGCTAACATTGAACATTGACATTCCTTTAAATGTAGCTAAGCTAGTCAAGAGAAAAGAGGAAGAAAGCATGAGTACCTTTTTCTGGAGTTTGTCCTTGCTCAATCCAGGTTGAACTTGATCTTCAATTCCTTTAATGAGTTATGTAATTTAACAGACAACAAAGACAATACATACTTCATATCCTACCAAGATTAGTTTAAACTATATTTATCAAGAAGAGACAATCCCATGAAAATGTACACAAACTTGAAGGAAACAAGCCAAGCATATATATTAATGAGAACATAACAAGGTGCTTACAAACTGTAGATGCAGATGCAATAGCCTCACCAAGTCCTCCTTGTCCAACCCCTTTCTCAAAATATCCATGATCATAATGACAATAATTTTCACTGATATATTCTCCCCCCTTTCACCATGAGAATTCCTCCTTATATAGGATTTGAGAGGCTCAACCACCTTAGTTATTCTTGGGATAAGTTGAGTATTTAACTCCAACAGTTGTGGGATTTCCCTTAGATCCATCCTTTAACTTGGATTTGAGCCAAACTAACTCTGATTATTCTTAGTTGTCCTTATAGATAAGGGGGATTCTTCCCCATGATTCTCTCAACAGATCGATGTTCCCTCAAAGTTGACCACAGAGCGTTGTAGCGCTCCCTGCTAAGAGGACAAGGAGCGCTAGCACTCCCTGCAAGTGGGGAGGGGAGCGTTGATCTCCAAAAATACATTTAGGATGATTATTCCTCAAGTTAAAGGCTTGTAAACTTTTCTAAATGATATATTTTCCTCTTCTAACAAGTCTTATAGGATGTCCCAAGTGTTCTTATGATGTCGTTCACAATGCGACACATGCGAGACGAAAAATGTGACACTTGCGACAATGACAATAAGACATTATCGAAGTGGGGAATTTTGATGTGTAATAGATTTCCCCCCAAAGTGCGAGGTCAGAAGACAGAAACTGATGATTGAAGCACTTTGTAGACTTTTGAAGCAACGGTATGGAGTCGGAGAACTTGGTAGAAGTTGCAAGCAACCATCAAACAAATGTTATGATATGTTTCAAACTCAAGGTAGGCATATCTATGCTTGCGTTATAAAGGAATTTAAGGTATGGTCGCCATGAAATACACTGTGGATCTACGACATGACAAAACATAGCCATGGACCAATACAAAGTGGATCTATGTGACAATATATATATATGCTCAAATGATCTCCCTTTGCAGCTTGGGTAAAGTAGATATCAGAGTGAACACTCAACCCGGGGTCTTCTTCCCAATCCCGATGGGGTATGAATCTAGCCATGTGAATAGATGTTTTGATGTCAAACATGGTAGAAACCACTTGATTACTGGTCATTGAGGTAAATTGTTTACAAGTGCGAGGGAAATCATCAGTGATGTCAATGACTCCCAAGGTACCCTAGTACAATCCAACGAATGTGAATAGATGAGTTGAAGTCGAACATTCATGGAATCATATGATCAAAGGTCAATGATGTAAACCTGTTGTCAGAGGAGAGGAGGCATGTCATCGAGGAATGCAAGTCCCAAGGTACTAACTGGTTTCTAAGTCAAATTTCTCGAATAATGTGTTGAAGTCAACAGGAAAGACTCGTCGAAGGAGGGCCTTGATGTATCCCTCATCGACAATAGGAAACTGACATAGATATGTGAGATGGTGAATCAAATGAGTATGGACTAACACGTGTATTGAAACTGGAAATTTTTTATGGTTAACTCTCGAGGCAGATACTTCCCTTGAATACCGAGGCACAAACAACATAAACATAACATGGACAAAAACATGATGCAGTGGATACTGTGACTTTCGTCTAATGACCCAAAGGAGTAAAGAAACTTAGAGGATTGGTTCAGTGTAGAGGTTCAACGAATTAAAATGTATGTAAAGACAATGTGTCGTGTTTAAAGGCGACTGTAAGAGTGACTTGTGATGATTCTAAAAAATGGCTTTTCCTGCTTCCTTCAAAATTTCCCCCCATCCAGATAGACAAGTACCTCTTTTTATTTTTACGAGCTCGAGGAGGATAACACATGCTCGATATAACTCACCTTCGGTAAGTTCCTCTTTCTTTTTTTAATGAACTAGTAGATGTAAGGTTTTGGTCCCATATGGGCCCTTCAATGTGTAATTTTTAACGAGTCCAGAGAAGGAAAACTCGGTTGTTTTTCATGTTTAGAGAGTCTGAAAATAACTTAAAGATGACTCCAGGGTTTTTCTTTTTCATAATATTAGTCTCTGAAGTCCTAAAAAGAGATAAACTGCTACTCAGGAGATGCCCTTTCAAAACCTTTTAAACGAGTGTGAAAGGAAGCAATATCACTCGATAATATTTTCATGTTTAAAGATTGTGAAAAGAGCTTAAAGGAGACTCTAGGGGGTTCCATTTTCGTATAACCTTACGAGTCCGAAAAAAAGATAAAGTCTACTCGGTTACGGTCTCATGTTTTTTTAGCGTGAGAAAGAACAAAGACTGTGCTTGTCAGTGTTACAAGGTTAAACGGAAAAATACTGCTTCGAAACCTGCAAGTGAAGACAAATCTTCATCCAGGGTATTAGTAATATCTCCGAAAAATATTTAAAACCCAAAAGAAACTATTGATTAGCAAAAATGAACCCTATAATAGTGAAATAGGGTAAAAAATATTTTTTACCATTTCATTTTTACCAATCTCTCCTAGCATTGGTATTTTTGACTTCGGAGGGTGATTTTCAAGCTTTTGGCACCGAAGCTACGGTTGACCTTTTTCACATCTGTCCGGATCATGTTGGTCATTAACCCATTCTAATCAATTTTCATGGTTTAGAATTTCATTTTAGGTAGTTTTTAGTCTTGTCCTAGGCTCCCTAGGAATCCCTAGGTGCCGAACCAGATCAACGCTCCCTCAAAGGGGCGAGGGGAACACCGATCACGTTTTCGATGCCTTGGTGTGTGTGCCAGGGGAGCGCTAGTGCCCTGTGGATACGTTTAGGGGGGGGTGCCGATGCAGGATTGAAAAATATGTTTCTATTTATGCTAAAAGTACCCAAATTTTTGTTGTGAGAAGATTATTAATGGCTTTTAAATGTATGTTATGCAGTTTACACCAATAAAAACAATGATCGAATGGAAAGAGTGCGAGCATGAGCTCGACGATATAGCTGTGTTGAAAAACCCTAGAAAAGGGACGCTTTGAGGAATTTTGGCCTCCTCAAGTACTTTAAATTGCAAAAGATGAAAAAGGAAGTCTTACTACTTGAGTATCTAATTGCACTGTGGGATGATGTCGAATAGGCGTTCTAGATTGGGGCCACAAATGCTCAAAATTGAGCTTAATGATGTATACTTTTTGACCGACCTCTCAAGAAGAAGGGATCCTATCACTTTGTCTAAACAGCGAGCAACTCCTCAACCTGCCAAGGTGTACATGGTTGATCATTGTGTTCTTGGTTCATGATTGGTCGGAGGACGAATCATGATCAAGGAAGTTAGAGATTTAACACTGCGATCTATTTTGTTTTCCATAACCAACCTGGAAGGTAGCACAAGTGTGCATTTGGCCTCAAAATCTCAAATGGCTTATGCTCTACAATGCATGGAGCCAAGGTTATTCATCCGGAGTGTAGGTTTCCTTCGCAATGTGAAGGATCAAATTACGAAGTGCAGGACTGGGAAACATAAACAATTCGGTTATGGTTTTTTTTTGTTTTCATTATTTCTGGAGCGAATACCTTAGATGCAGCCATAGATTGCACTGATGGAACGACCGGTGGTTGAACCATGTATGGAAAGGTGGACGAGTTTATCTCCAAGTTGGGAACCGACTCAGAATTCAATTTCACGGCCGACTTCTTCGCTTGGTGGAGAAGACAATTGATCGTCATCAAGGAATTCCCATACACCGGAGTGGATTTCTAGGGTAGCTTGAACTTAGTACTTCCAGAGGGTATTGGATGGGATGCGTTAGGTACGAAACCAAAACCTTGTCATGCATTTTTTTATTTTGAAATTTATATTTTTTTTATGTGTACAAAGAGGGATTTTAACAGATGTATTGTTTCATCATGCAGATAGAGGCAAATCACATCCAGTGGAGATACCGACACTAGGGAATCGCAGAGATGTGAAAATAGTCGTAGATAATGAGGTGGCGGTGGGAGGTCTTAGGGAGGTTGAGAGGAACCTATGAGGTCTTACGATGGGTGTCCCACCTCTCAGGAGGTGAGACGTACCTCTAGATTTGTAGAGGCATACAATGGGGGTTCCTGAGAGTTTGAACCACTTGCTTCGACAAGTGGCATGTGCAGTGGTGTGTTTCTCGGAGCACAACATGGTGCAGGAGGACTAGGATCCTCTAGATGCTTTTTGTAGTCTTTTCATGATGATATCGTGAGCATGAGGGACCAAATTTTTCCCTTCTATGTAATTTTTTATGTAAACAAACTTTTGCTATCATGTAGTTTATATATATATATATATATATATACATATATCCAAGTTTTGTGGTGCCAATGATGTTACAAATTATCTTTGTGTGATGTTTTTAATGTACATGTGATTCAGTTTCTTTATAAAATTTTATCTATGCGCAAGATACCAATCCAAAATATAATTTGCTAGTGAATCCAAAGTTGTGTTGAGTTCTCTTGGTATGTGTCTGTATTCTATAAATTCAAACATTCTTTCAAGACGACAAACTCGTATGTGGAGACGCAATAGGATAGGGTTGCGAACAATGTAGATGTGATTAAGGTGACAAACCACGAGTTGAGAGTCTAGGTTAATGATGATACGAGATATACCTAGGGAGGAGGCCTCGGTTAAAATTCCAATGAGAGTGTGATATTTTTCCACGTTATTGGCTATCGATCCTAGACAAATGCCTCCTGAACTCACCAACTCATCAGAGTGGTAAATTCCCCAAGATGCAAAAGCAATGTTATGGGTGTGTCGAATAGCGCCATCCACAAACCCGATAAAGATAGGAAAGGGAGATGTCATCCGCGCACGCAATCACAAGACAAAGTATAAGAGGCTAAAACAAAACTCGTACACGCAAGAGAAAAAGACACACCAAAACAAAACTATAGTACAATAGTGTATAGAGCATGCATGCCATATGTTCTATGCATAATACTTCTTAAGGTAAATCCCATTTTGGGGTTCACCGAGAGAGATTTCGTCGTAGTCAACTAGCTCATAGGAACCTCTATGTAATACACATTTTACGATGTAGGGTCCATGCCACAGAGGTTCTAACTTCCCTGTCCCTAGATTATCGTGAGCCTGGTCATAAATGAGGACTAGATCTCTTTCTGCGAAAGTACGAGGGTGGATGGATTTGTCATATTGACTCTTAATTCATTTTTGATACGTCTCGTTAACGAGATCAACATTTCAACGTGTTTCATCCAACCTAGTCAGATATAGGAAACGTTCCTCTTCAGCATAGGTCTGAGGAAGGAGTTCTACTATCAGTTTCAATGAAGGAATTTGGCACTCAATTGGTAATACTGCTTCGACACCATATACCAATTGGAAAGGAGTGAATCCAGTTTCAGTTTTCACTAAGGTGCGGTAATCCCAGAGGGCGGAGAAGAGTTGCAAATGCCAAGAAGTTTTGTTTACCCCCACCATGTGTTGGATCATGGTTTTAAGGACTTTTTTGATAGCTTCAAATTGTATGTTTGCTTGAGGATAGTAGGGGGGTGAGTTCTCATGGAGAAAACCCAACTTGACATGTAACTCACTCATCATCTGGTTTTGACAATGTGAACCATGATGAGTGGCAATGGCTTGTGGAACACCAAAGCGAGTGATGATGTGGTTAAATATGAAGAGAGATATAGTAAGACCATCATTAATAAAAGTAGGCATAGCCTCAGCCCATTTTGTGAAATAATCAATGACAACGATGATATAACTGTGCCCCCCGGATGAGGTAGGATTACATTGCATAAAATCAATGCCCCATTTGGCAAAGGGGTCAATGGTGACTATTGTTCCTGAGATTAKACTTAAGGCTCAAAGAGTAATGTCAAGAATCAAGAATGTTTAAAAGGATGTTTTAAAAGAGTGATTTTTCTACCTTCAATTACATAAGAAAAATCCTTACATGAAATTAATAATAGGACAGTACAGAGTTCGTATTTTGTTGTTTGAGTCACAATTATGATATCAAATGGTGTGGGACAAACTTACAAAATTGTTAAACAAATCTAGGCATCAATGGAAGATGAATCTCACCTTGTTTGTAGTAGAAGAAAGCAAAGAGTGCACCCTTGAACAGGATATGAGATGTAATAATTCAAATAGCTTGCAGGTCTTGTATTACTTACAACAATTACAGAGGAAAAAATGCTTACTTAACGAATTACTGAAATAATATGATTACAGTAGTTGTGATACTGAATTCCAATCAATCAATTATCAAGGAATTATATAAGGAAATTCAAATATATGGAAATATAGGAGAAACACATAACTCAAACTGAACAGAATTTGGAATCTTTGTCTGTGCTTGTATTAATACTCAAAAAGGAGAGTTTTCTCTATTACATCTGGAAAGAAGTAGCCTTGAATAGATCTTAAATATATGTATTTATACAAAATCTGTCACAACTCAAAACGGTTGGACTTCTTACAATATTTAATCAAAATAGCATAATTCGAAAATAAGATAGCAGTGTGTAAAATCCGATGAGCTTTTCTGGAATTTTCTTCTATCTCTTCACCTTCTAGAAAAATGTTTCTTTTGAGGGAGAAGGATAATTGGATGGATAGCTCTGCATGGCTCGTTAGAGGATGAATAACAAATGTAGGAAAAGTAACCATCCGTGTGAGTAATGATAATGAAATGGGGGTAATCGGGAGTTTAGAATGAGAGTGAACGAGACAGATGGTTGTTTGAAAACAAAATATAAGGAGGATGAAAAGGAGAAAAGACCGTGTATATTTTTCTACCTACTTCCAGCTATATTTTTTTTCTATGGTCAATACACTACTGACATCTATTCAACAAGTCAATACACTACCTTGAAGGTTCAATTGTTTCATTCACCTCAAAAGTGAATAACTTCTTTTCTACTTGAGGTATCCTTTCTTGCCTTCTTTTCACTTCTCGAGTTGTGGCCTGTAATTGTAAGATTGGATTCACTAACCATTTAATGATTTTAAAAAGATCGATCTGGCTTTTTTCTGAATGGCTGCTAGAGTTTCCTCTTTGCTCTTTATCGAGTTTTGTTGGTTCATTTCTATATCAATATGCCCCAGGGCTTCCACGATGTCACTTCCCTTAAGATCAATTAGCCCTTTTTATAATGGAGACAACGTTTCTAGGCAATCTTCCTTTACTTCTCTGGAAAATATTTTTTTGTCTGTCATATTGGTCTCCCAAGCCTTTAGAGCCATCTCACCTCTTATTTGTTCAGAAGGAGAGAGCATAGGAAAAACATGGATGTTCTCTTTCTGCATTAATACGATGGCTTCTTGAAACTTATCCTGGGCTGAGAAAGTATCCCTTTCCTCGAAATAGATGTATTTCAGAGAAATATCTGCTACCTGGTAGCACTTTTGGATGGCATCTATCTTCAGAAAAAGATCTGGCTGGGCCATTTCCAGTTTTTCGTTTATTTCCAGTGCTTGATTCTGTAAGGCTGAAATATCTAATGAGGTTCCTTCAGTCAGGTATAATATGGCTTGTAATTTCCCTATCAATTCATCACGTTGAGTGACTAATCCTTGGTTGGCCTGTGAATTTCGATGGAGCTCCTTGAGGTTAGCCTACAGCTGTTGGATTTGTTGTTGATCATGAGCTCTGATTTTCTCAAAGTCTAGGATCATCTTATTCCTTACAGTATGTTTCAAGGCCAGTATTTGATCTTTAAACTGCCCCACCAATAAGATTTTATGTCTTATTTTCTCTGCCAAAATTCTCCATAGACCATTGATTTGCAATGGCAAAGGCACCCAATGAACCTGCAACTTCTTTAGTGAATTCTAAATCATCGCAATTATTTCAATCATAAAACATCCTTTGCCTTTTGGTTATTACTCCATCTTTCTGGTGTGATTCTCTTTTGACGATGGCCCTCTGTTTCTTTCTAAAGAAGAAATCCGAAGGAGGCATTTATTCGGGCGAGATTGGGGTAAGATCACTTACAAGGATGATTTCGGAACTAGGATTTCCGAAGCTAGACTACAGAGGTGCCAATGATGTAATAGGGGTATTGATATCCGTAGACTATTGTTTCTCTACTGTATTGGAAGCAGGTGTGGCTGGTGTCGAAGAAGATGCATCCTTTCCTTGCTTTAGATAAGTTTTGAGATGAGCTAGGGCCTAGTGGCTTAGCTTTCCTGACAATGAGGCCTCTAATTCTTGTGTCAAAACCTTTGATCTCTTTGGGGTTTCCTCAATATTATGTTTACCAGAGTACCCTGGTTCAAAACCTGGAGGCATAGATTCATGTGCAGGAGGAGTGGCCATCAACTCTCCTTGTAATACTTTTGACAAATTGTTTCACCTATGTCTTTGAAAACTGAGGAAACTAGCCTGTTGATATGGGGGCAGGGTTTAGAACCTGTCATGTGCCTCCTCATAAGACCTAACTCCCCTGAATATTTCCTCATATGGGGAGTTTTCATGTACATATCATTTCATGTTGAATTGGGCCAGGTGGTTCTCCACAATTTTGTGTGGGTCGTGCCTTTTGAATTCGATGTCAACCAATTTGACATATTCTAAAGCCGCAACATCCACTTTGGAGTGACCAAAATATAATAGTGAAAACATGCCAACCTGGATAGGGAAAGTCGGACATACCTTTTTTTGAGTTGCCTTCAACTCCTTGTTGATTCCTCTCATTACTGTCTGGTAAGCTACTTCCCTGCACACCAACCGGTGTGGTAAAAATCGCAAGAGAGCATGGGGAGGAACTAAGCATCTAAAAACCCTGATATAATAGAAGTTTTCTTCAATGAACCAATTTGCTAGTTTGCCCATATTTCCCATAATCCTGTCTGAAATTCGAGGAGGTCGATGACCATATAGGGCTATATGAATAAGCACCACTACTTTGTGACATATTTCTTAAAATAAATCTTTGTATTTTTTCTCCCACGGCTTGGAATGGTAGAAGTGAATAGACTCTAGATTGGTCGGGGTCCAACTCCAATTCATCAATGGGAAAGGGGTCATGAAAAAGATGGATTCCATGAAATACGCAGACATATAGAAAGGGGCGGGCTGCCCTTTGATTTTTCCATTTTGTATTCAGTAATTTCTTTGGACAAATTATCCGACAACATTTTGGCCCAATTAAAAGTGTATCCCTCGGCCACCTCGTGCATGATAGATACCCATTCCACCGAGAAATGAGTGGGAATCTTATTCTCAAACAATATACCGAGCATCATGCCTATGTAAATCATGTGAACGTCCAATGACGTTATGGAATACATACCATGAGCTTCGACCCTGAACTTCTCTGGGTTCCTCCACCAGGACCTGATTATATCGGGATAACTCTTGTCATATTGTATGCATTCCTTTTGCTCAAATTCCAACATAAATGCAGCATTGTAATTATATTTAGGATTGGGAGATATATTATACATTACTTAGAGGTGTTCTGGTTGGAAAGAACCAAAAACAACCTTTTGATGGTTGATGATGCTCCTGGTTTGGACATCGATGTTTTCCAAGGCCCGACTTATCATGTCATTATACGACATGAGTCTCGGTCGCGCAACTATCTCGTGTAGCTCTGACTGGGCTATATATCTGAGTTTGGCTGCATGAGTATTGTCTTGTTCATAACCAGAATCTTCTGGATAGTTTATGATTTCACGTTCCAGAACCTCAAACACCAGCATCCAAGATTTAACAGTGTTTATGGATCGCGGCGTGGTGTCTGACAAAACGCCCACATTTGGATTTGAACCTTCGCTAGTCGCATCAGGCTTCTTCATCATTTTTCACAGTGCCATGATCTCTAATAAATTGAGTGAGGTTACATGTTGCACAGAAAATCTATGAGCTTTTGAAAACTAATAAAATATTTCTAATTGTGGAAGGTGAAAATGAATTTGAAATCCAAGTGCTTTTATTTAAATAAGATACATTGATTTTCGTATAGCTTCACTGACGAAAAATTTATTAATTTTAATGGAAATGTCTACCTGGCAATCCACAATCCGCGTTTGAATCATTACCATTAATTAGTCATAAATTCAATTAATATTTGGCGATTCATGTTCAGAAGTTTTAGATGAGACAGAGTGGGAATTTCCCAAATCTTGAATCTGCGAAGGTTAATCCCTGGATAATCGCTATTAAAACCTTAATTAGTCATGTTTAAAAAAGGTGTGTTAACTTCAAGTGTTTTGGAAATTCGAACTTTGGGGGTTTTAAATGTAGCTCGAGAGGAAATCCCCAAAACCCTAAACTATGAAGTGATTAATTATCCGGTAATAGATTTTAATTCTTAATTAATCATATTTAACTTTAAGTGTTTCGGAGATTCAGACTTTGAAGATTTTAGGATACGATGAAGGGTAAACGTCTGTACCCCGAAGTGCGAAGTCATTAATTATCTCTTGACCATTATCAACTTAATTAATTAAATCTTAATACTTCAACATTTTGGTGCTTTGGTGATTTATGAATTAGTTTTTTGTCATATTTCCAAAGGGTCATCTCCCATAGTGACGTGTCACAGATGACGTCATTCTAGATGACATGTCGAGAAAAGGGAGGTGCCACATGTTACTTAGAATCGTATGAATCTTCAAATGAAAATGATAGAAATGGGTGTCACGTGTCAACTCGGGGAAGACTCAAAAGATACACGTGTACCATGACTCGTGTCCTTTAAAGGTTTAGGAAAAGTGATGAATAGAAACTTTCGGGTTTCGGGGCTTTTATCGTTAAGACTTATCGAAACGCCTGAAGCACGAAGCTCCATAGTGACATTTAGTGATTTACGTCTTTAACAATTAGGCAGCTCCAAAACTCTGGAGAAATTAGGATCGTTCGATCAAACAGAAAAACTTCATCAACAACGGATATCACGCGCGGATTATTACTAATTAACCAGAAATGAATTTGATTTAAAATTTGAAAGTTATTTTCTAAGTTACCGTTTTGGGAAAGATTATATTTTCATGAAGTGGAGAATGTAAAGCTCAAAAGTTCAAGATTAAATGTGTTCCAACATAGGCTCCATCTGGGGATCGTGTCTCCCTGTGAGATGCGGAAGAAAAATAGACCAAGTTCCTTTATTGGGTAAATGGAGACATTATTGCATTTATGGGAAACACCTTTAGGGATTAATCATACAGAGAAAAAATGAACTTCGACCAAATCTCAGAAAACCTTCAAAACACACCTAATCATTGATCTCAAGTTAGGCTATTTAAAATTTCCCTTTCCTAAAACAGAGTTTGGATTTGTTTAAGATAATCAAAATGACTTTAATTGAAATATCTGACTTCGACCGATAATGTTCTCATCAAGGTTAAGTAAATGTAGCAATTTGTTTAGGGAATCCCTCGTTGCTCCAGAATGTAAATATTAATGGAAAGAAAACTAGATGTCATAGTATGTCATGTAGATATGTATGACATCTGTACAAATATCATAGACATTGTTTCACTTCCAGCGAGCCTATTCAGTACCCCGGTGAAGTTATCTACTTCTCCCATTGAATTTCCTTTCACCACTTCAATTAGCACTTTTGCATTTTTCTGAGATGAGGGAAATCATTATATGAATTCCCTTTCATCATCTCTTTTTGGATAAAATGGGGGCAATCGAATTTCGAATTTCCTTTCACCATTTGTCTTGGACTAGATGGGGGCAATCAGATTATGAATTTCCTTTCACCATCTATCTTATACTTTTAATATTTTGAAGTGAGGGAAATCAATCTGTATGCATCATACAAGGGATGGTATCTGCTTAAAATTTTTAAAAGAAAGGTTTGTCATATTTTTTAAGTATACTCTAAACTAATTTTCTTCCAATATTCAATACACCTTCACCTATAGGGAAGATTTTAAAGGGGTTTTGAATTTCAGGGATCAACCTTGAGTGAATTACTTAGTTTAAAACCGGATAGAAGAGATAAAGTTATTAGGATTAGCCTCGACATACTTTCTTTCAGTTAAAATCAGAGGAACAAAAAGATTTTCGCATAATCTCGTTTTGAAGATATGTTTTTAAGTTTTCAGAGTCATGGCGAAATTCTTTCTTTCCATGAAGACTTAAGGAAAGGTAGTGAAAATAAGAGGAGGATAAAATCTATGGGATAGACAAAATGAAACAAAACGAGGACTCAAAGGGTCTGACACAAAAGAATCTCATTTCCACACAAGTTCGTTTCTTGATTATCCAGCTTCTCTTTTAAGCCCCTTTTTATTCTTATTTTTCTTTTTCTTTTTATTTCATTTTTTGTTTCATTTGTATTTCTTTCAGAGAAGGTTTCAGAATTAAGTTGTAATTTCATACTTCTCTGATCTTTGATCAGGTGACAATATCTATATGAGTGAAACCCCCTTTACATTCAATAAGATTTCTTTGAAATTTTAGCTTGGAGTAGTGGGGTAGGAGTTCATACCTCAGATTTCCTTCATATTTTCAATCAAGTAAATCATTGGTTTATCACCTGTTTGAGAGAAAGTAAATGTTTTGATACATCTTTATCTCATCAACTGACAGTAAGTATTCGACACAGGAACAAAACTAGGACACGTCAGAAAATTCCACAAAATAGAAATGATATGCGATATATATGTTTTTATATTTTTGTTTTGATGATATCAAGTAAACCTGATTTATTTATAGTAAAAGTAAAATATGGATAATTTACAAAATAAAAATAAAATTGCAAACCGAAACTGGTATATACAATGGACATCTGAAATATGATTATTGATTAAAATGTTTTAGGTAATGCCCATTGATAGGAGCGTCAAGAATTTTTCCATCGAGGTTTTCCAGTAAGAAGGAATTTTTCCCCTCAGTAGCTGCAATCATGAATGGACCGAACCAGAGATGGTCGAACTTTTTGTGTTTCCCTACATCTTATTTTCTAGCATCCCACTTTAAAACTAGATCTCTAAGAAGAAACTCCTTCTCTTTAGCCTTTTCTATAAAAAAGGGCCTTCATATTATCTTGGTACTTCTGAAGTTTGTCATCTACTTCGGCCCTTTTTTGTTGGACTTCGATTATTTGATTTATCCTTATTGTAACATCATTTGTCTCTTCATTTGTGTCTTGCCAAATATTCATCACAGGAAGAGCGAGATTGATAGGAAGGATGATGTCAGTACCATAAACCATTTGAAAAGGGGACATACCTATTGATTTCTTGGTGTTGATTCGATTCGCCCATAAGGCATATTTCAATTGAACGTGCCAAGCCTTCTTATTTTCTGTCACCACCTTTTTTATTATAGTCATCAAGCTCTTGTTGGATGATTCAACCAAACCATTCCCCGAGGATAGTAAGTTGTAGAATGTCCTAAAACAATGTTGTATTTTTGGCAGAA
>ML835854.1:18331-47779 GCA_009831015.1 Picea engelmannii | reverse complement strand
AAGCTATCAAAAAACTATTAGTTTATCAGGATAAACAAAGTATAAATGAAAACACCATTTACAGGAAGCTAAAGCTAAAATGCAAATTGTTGTTCCATTCAAGTTTATGAATTAATCGCCCACCTTCAACCCTAGGCTAAGATGCCTTCATTACAAAAATTTGTAGTATTTAAAGAGATCTTGTAAACTAAACATCATATCTTGTAGGATAGGATCAAATCTCAAGATGATTTACTAGTTACAAATATAGAGGGTCATAAAACCACTCAATATCAAACTGTATCTCCCAAAATTATAAAAGTTTTGTTTTTGTTTTACAAAACGAGCCAAAAGAAATGGCTAATTAACGAAGTCCAGAAATACTCCATATTTTGAGATCACCATAAGATACATGATATCCTAAAAGAAAAATGAAATGAAGAAATTAGACATTTATTTAACTAATATTTTCCAAAATTTTACATGAGAATTGACTGGCTACAAAATCTGTTGATTCTGTAGCTAGTCTTATTTTAACCAACATAAATCTAAATCAATCCATATTAATTATAAAATAAAAATAAAAGCAGAACTAAGATAAACAACAAATCTTACCTTTCAACCAAATACTAAATTCGAATCATAGAATCTCAGAGTTAATCATTGCTTTGACACACTCAACATTTTTTATTATGACATTGTCGGTCCTTTTGAAACATTTTCCTTGCCTTTGTGCACTGATATTGAGCTCGCGGTTTTCAATTGTTAATAAATCGTTCTGAGACGTAAGGGTCTTGATCTTTGCTTGAAGAACTGGGACATCTGTGTAATATTGGCCTATCCAATGTAAACATACCTCACATTGTGGAGCTGGGACGGTTGGTTGAGGAAACACATGACTGTGCGTCAAAACACTACCAATATCCACTGTGGTTTTTGACTAAGTTTGATTCCTAGAAAATATTTGTTATGTTTCAGGCATGATGGAAGATTATCTACAAAATCATAAGTCTATTGGATATTGGGTTTAGGGCAACTTGGGTCTTCCCCTTCCAAGAAATTTTCGATCTCGGAATCAGAGCTTTCATGGACCTCGATTGCCCCGATTGAGCTCACATGAGATTTTGATCTATTTCGTAGGCTCCTCGAGATTAATCTCCCAACCCCTTTTGTTATTAAACCCTATGTCTGGATTCTTCTTTGACAATTTGCGTTAGTGTTTATTGATGGTTTTTGCAATGGTATTAGGGCAAACATACTTCTCACGCTCAGGGGATTCAATGACCCTAGAGTCAACATCCTGTTGCTCGAATATAGCCTGATCAGGCTTAGCCCTTTCATAGGGTTTTTCTCATAAGAGATCTGGCCTGTCAATGGAAGGAACAAGAGGCATTTCTAGAATAAGCTTATCTACCATAGGAATCTCTACAGGAATTTCTGTAGAAAAATAAAAATAAAAAAAACGTTTATCTCAACCGGAACGAAAAATATGAAAAATTTACCTCCAAAGATCGAGATATATCTCTGCAATGATCCAGTTTCTGGAGAAACTGCTCGCGATGAAGTTAAAAGGGATAGTTTCCGTTATGGGTTTTTGTTACACATGATTTTGGTCACTTTGGTGATGTATCAACAATGATGTATTCAGGATCCCAACACAGACTTTTTGCCTGAGAAAAATGGCTCTTGTCTCCTTCCAAAAACATATTTTTGAGATGACTTCGCAAGCTTCCTATGGCCTAGGGTGCGAGAATCCCTCATTCTCACAGGCCACCCACACTTAGGGTGCGAACTTCTCACAGTCTACTCTATACATAGGGTGCGAACTTGTTTTTAATCTTGGAAAGGAGAAGAGGTTTCGAGGGTTCTAGAAGGGAATCTTCTAGAAAATGAGTTGGCATTCATATGGTTGTCATTTTACTGATTTCTCAGATTTGATGGGATCATCCTCATCCATGTAACCATCTCTCTTTCTCCTATATATTGAAAGGTTTCTCATGGAAAAGGTTAAGCAATATTGAATGAAGAATTGGTGAAAGAATTGTGTGAAGAACCCTGCTTTGATAGAAGCTTGAAGGCTCTATTTGGTCTATCAAGAGGAATTAGATATTCTTCATGCAAGAACATAGAAAGTGCGTGTGTTGGAACCAAGGGTCATTGAAAGGAATCTTGCAACATCAAGGCCATTAGGTTGTATCTTCTACTTTCAATTAATATGATACAACGACATGTCCCTTTCCCATAAAGTCACTCTTACTTTATTGTGTAATTCCTTGATCATATGCATAAGTTGACATTGAATATACTTTGCTATCTTCACTTTGGTTGGTTTGTGTTGTCTTGGACTTGACTTCACAAGAGCACCAGAGTGAAGCGGGAACAATAGAGACCTAAGGAAGCAATATAAATGTATGTCACTTATTACTTCCTATTAGCAGATTCAATGATTACAATTTAGGGAAAGAGTCGTGTCCTATCCTGTTTTGTTCTAGATCCAGATGGATCTAGGGAGATCTGTTAGTGTCCTCACCTACCGATTTGTTCGATAACAAAATTGGTGACTCCACTAGGGATGCAACCCATTTTTGGTAGTTTTTGGTGATTTTTCCTTAGCCATTTTCTCTTCACTTACAATTTTTCATTTCCATCAATCTCTGAGTCTTGAGGAGACCCTGATAGACTCCATGGGTCCATAAGTTCTTTCAAAATTTTTGTCCTTTGTCCAAATTTTGCTTAGTTTCAGGCCTTCTCGTACTGCACCCTTCCGTGGATTGCGAGAACTACTGGAGTTTTCACCCTACTGTGCAGTCCAGTGCGAACCTCTCGCACTCTTCTTGTGACTAGCCTGCGAGAATACTTCATTCTCGCACTATACATTGTTGCTTGCCTGTGAACCCATTTGCAAATTTTTGGGATTAAGATTTTTTATATCCTCAGATGCCCAGATTTGTATGTGTGTTTGAAGAGAACTTATTTTTCTAGTGATTGATTGTTTCTTGACTTCGGATTTTGTGAATGATTAGTCTTCGAAAATCGAAAGCTCTTCTTGTTCATTTTTTCTCAACTATTATCTCTTTACCTTTTCTTAACAAGGATATAATCTCTGGTTCTGAAATCCGAGTGCTTGTTTGGTTGGCAGTCGGTGATTGGTTTAAAATTTGGGATTACTTGTCTTTCTCAATTGTTCATTACTTGGAAATTTGTTGCCCTCATGCATTTGAAAAGACTAGTCTTGTCTGCTTGTTATTTTTGTCTTCATTGAAAGATTGGTTTGGGTTTTTGTTGTATATTTCTTTTCATTAGTTGTTGGTTTTTCTTAGTTCCACCACTGTTGTGTGGCTTCTATTGAAAATTAAAAAACATTTTTCTTTTTAAGCATCTTTTATTCGAAAATATTGGCATTCAATTGTTGAAATAGAATGCATAGAGAATTGGCATTGTTCATGATTTGTTGATATTGCATTTCAAAGAAGATCGTATATCGTAGTTCAAGATTGTTCCAGAAAACTCCTCTTTCCCTCTTGTAAATAGGATTCATTGAACAAAAACTGGTATCTTCATTCCTATCTATGCATTGTTGGGTCAAAGTCTCACACAACATCAGTTTCATTTCCTTCTTCTATGAGTAACAACAACCTTTAATAATATTGCGCAATTTTTAAAATTTAACTAGTAACTCTTTTCCAGGACTCTATTACACCAACATTAACTAGGCTAGAGATTTGGAATAGGCAGAGAGATACACTCTCCAAAGCACAAAACACACAATAGCATCTTGTGGTAAGGAGTGTCAAATTCTATTTGCAACATTTTGTCCTGGGAAGCCCTTCTCACAAAAGGGTCAAACTCGAGGTCGCATTGATATTGACCGAGTTACTCACCCTGCTTTGTTGATATCGGTGTAGAGATTGCACATATTACGAGGGTCACTGGAAGGTATACCCACAATGATGAGTGGAAGCCTCTCAAGCTGATTTTGGGCTAGATACCCTACCCTTGCGTGTGGATCGAACTGTCGACTGTACCCCCAAGATTTATTGTTGTTGGTGGTAACCTTAGTGGCCTATATTCTTAGGGTCTTACAAAAGGTGACTGTGAATGGGAAAGTCTTCATGGTACCTGGAATCGATGTTGGCCAAACTCACTTGGGCACCTTGGAGGGTATACCCACGATTATGTGTTGGAGCTTGCACCAGGGTGTAAGTCTGTTAAGAAGGTCGTCAACGTAACTTTTCCACCCTCACCCATACCTTTCTCATCTTTTCGTTGCGACGTTGGATTTCATCACCAACTAGTGACTTCAGAATTAGAAGGTCTTGTTTGCTTGGTTTTGCTTCCGAGATTTTTACTAGCGCATGCTGTTTGTTTACCCAAGTTGACCATAGAATTTTCTTCGTAAGTTTTCAACTCGTTCACAATTGACCCTCCACGTTGTTCATGTAGAATGAAAGGCTCACCCCCGGAAAATATGGAAGGTTCGCAACCCTTTCCTACCAACTCACCGAAGGGCTCTCCTCAACAGAGTGAAATCCAATACGTTACCACTCCATAAGTGGAGAGAACTGACTCTCTAGAACGGTTCTGAATTTCCAATTCTCGAGAGGACTTTCGACTTCATCCTGACTCCGAGAGACATATTATGCGAGTGAATTATTCCAGAGACTTGGTTGTTATGTCTTCTGGATCACTGACTGGACCTTTCCCAGGATCTGAGGGTCAAGATCCTTTTTGGACTACTGGCATTTTTAGACGGGATCTCTTCAGCTCAGGAACATGTGTTGATATCACCATCTCACCTATGCTACCTGAAACATCTAATCCAGACGCAATACCTTTTACTACTACTTATTACTTTCCTGGTACAGAAGCTCCGCGAGATGACCACATATTGACTCTACCTTTACAAATGGTCCATTATACAGATACTACGAGTCTTCACACTGGGATTACCACGACTAGCCAAGCCCCCATTGGCACACCGCTTTCGCCTAGATTCACCCTGACACTTCCACCCGGATACCATGCGTTGAATGCCTCTATTCCCGCTTCGGTACAAATCTCATTCAGAACTCCTAGAAGTTCTACTCCTTCTAGGCACCATCCTCCCGGTTTCATTTTGACACTTCCCCTGCCCCCTTTCAGAGGACCCCTTCCTTCCTCTATCGGAGGCACTGATCCTAGTGGCACCATTCCATCATTCACACCAAATTACCAGATTCATGTTGGTGGACAATTTCACCAAGGAGGCCCAACTCAACCCCTACCGACCCCACCCTATGGAAAAATCCCAATTAGGACACAACCCCCGATTGGAGGGCAACCCCCACTGATCCCACCCTATGGAAAAAACATACCTCCATCTTTGGACCAATATTGGAATCATCTTATACAACATAATCCTCACCCAACTGGGGGGAAACAACCTCCGACTAGCTTCGTCATACCCCCTAGTACAAACCAACCATATCTAGGTATGTCTAATCCTATTTGGGGCTCGATTTCTCAACCCCACACCCCTGTTGAAGGGTACAACCCTCTGAGTTATTTTCCTCCACACCAACCACCAAATCTACATGAATCCTCGCATTATATGCAGACTGCTTATGGTCCCACTGGTTTGCCAATGGGACTCCCTCCCCAAAGTCACTAGTACCCACATATGAATAGACAATTACCTTTCTTAGCCACCCTGGACCTCCCAGATCTATCAACGATTTTAAATGATCCAATCCGTCACTCTCCCCAATGGCCCACCATACCGGCCAAACTACCATCCAACATCCCTAAATTCAATGGCAAACCAGGAGAGGACCCAAACAATCATGTAATGAATTTTCACCTTTGGTGCTCATCCAACTCCTTGATGGATGACTCTATTCGTTTACACCTTTTTCAGTGAACCCTCACGGGTTCTACCGTGAAGTGGTATATAGAATTACCACAAGGTTTCTTCATGACTTCAACACCCTCGCTATGGCTTTCCTCACCCACTACCAGTTACCGATTCTCTATGAAACAGGGACCGATATTTTGAGTTCTTTCAAACAAACCAAAGCCACTCATATCTCCGATCACATTCATGAGTGGCGACGATGATGACGTCTCATCAAACTTGAACTTCCCAATTAGTTGCTGGCAGAGTGGTTCACGAAATCATTTGTGAACGACATTGGTTGTGACATCTACATGGGTGGAGTTGTCATGGAATAACAAGCCATTAGTCGTGCTCAATACCTTGACCTCATTTATTCACAAACGGGTACTCTTTACGACTTACTCCCTGATGTGCCTCGTCCTTCTACTTCCGCCACTTCAACTACTCCTGCTGCCTCTCATGAAGCAGACGGTGTGATTGGCACTTTCCATGCCCAACCTCACTCCATGCAAAATTCTAGCAACAACCCCAAACCCATTTCTTCTCATGTTCAAAATTCTTTGTCTCCTACCCCTCCCACCAGCAAGACTTCTAAGGTAAATGTTGTTCAATATACCCCTGTCGGTAAAAACAAATCCAGAAAAGGAAAGGGTAAGAATAAGGAGGACAAAAATAATTCGCAAACAGAAAGAACCAAAACACTTCCTGTTGATGATAGGGATAAGCTCAAACCCCAATACCCTTGTCTTATTTGTGGTGACGATCACTACACTAAGGATTTTCCACGACGAGCCGAGGTTACTAAGTTCCTTCAAGGGACCATGAAACCACCCACTCCAGCCGTATTGTCACAACCTTTCCCCTCTCAACAACAGGCCCAATTGGTCATTCATGACCAACCTTCCCCCTCCAATACATCCTATGTCTTAATGTGTACAGGAGATTCAAAGAAAAAAGACATCACACTTACCACTCGAGCCAAAGATTATCCTTCCTCCAAATAGATGGTTGACGCGATACCTCCTTCTTTGGTCCAACCATCTCCCACATATCCACCTACCAATGGTCCTCTTCATCTCAAACGACCAAGCCTCAACACAGTTCTTCTCCCTCCTCCAAAGGGCGTCGTTCAGAAATCGACTTTCAATCCTCATGCCCGTGCTGCCCAAAACTACAGTATTGTTGAAGATCTGGCCCAAGCACCATATGCAATGTCAGCCCTTGAATTCCTTCAAGGTTGTCCTATACAATGGAAGACACTGTTGAAAGCTATTGGTGGAATCAACCCTACGGATACGAATTTAATAATTTTTGACTTGGAAGATCACATTCCAAGGTTACCCCCTCAACTCACATTCCAAATACAAGTTATTGTCTCTGACAAAAACGTTTGTAGAACTATTATTGACGAGGGTGCCTCAATGTGTGTCATGTCTATTACTTGCTAGAAAGCCATCGACTCTCCTCCTTTGACTGAATCACACAATACAATAAAACCCTTTAATGGCTCCGGTTTTAAGCCTTATGGTGTCCTCCCTTCATTGCTGATTACGTTAGAAGGCAAAACGGTCCAAGTTGAAGTGGAAGTCTTTGACGCTCCTCTTGATTACAACCTTCTACTTGGCCGTAGCTAGATTGATTCCATGCACGTAGTTGTGTTGACTCTTTTCCGTGTTGTGCATTTCCCACATCAAGGAAAGGTGATTACCGTTGACCAATTATCCTTCTTTAACTCGGATGTGCATATTGACAACATACCGTTCATCACCAAACCCCCCTGGATACGAGAACGTCGGTGTAGGTCTTCTTAAAGACTCCTCGTTAATGGGTACCTTCCCCATCCCACCACCCAATGCTCCACATCCATCTATCGCTCCGATCAACATGATCTCCACCTCTATTTATGGAACCCCTCCGTCTCACGACCCATGGATGATACCCAACCCTGATGATCATCTTCGTTACAACGACGAAATGCCTTTGAGTCCAGTTGAATCTGCCTATTATGCCATTCAATCGACAACCCCTTCTACCCCCTCTCTTGGTGATTTATCTCCATATCCCTTCTGCGTCATTTTTCCCACGGACGAGATGATTATGTCTGTTATGGAAGACACCCCTTGGGAGGATGGACATCATTGTTCCATCCTCTTCCCGGAACAACACACCATTAAGAGCTACCAATGGATCGCAACCCCATCGACCATTGTCGTTATTTCTACTGTTCCCGAGCCTACACACGATGTGTTTTCCGAAAGGATCTTAAGTAATATCGCACCCACCATCCCCCTCGACATATCCATAAAACCTGGGGTTGTCGAAAATGTGCATATTGGAGCTTCGTGTTCCCATGACAAAATTGTCACCTACAAGTCACTTTTCAAAGAATTTTGTGACGTCTTCGCTTGGAGCTATGAAGAAATGTCGTGTAATTGACCCTGACATTGTGATAAATGAGATCAAGACATACCCAGACGCTAAACCCATCTAGCAATGCCTTCGTCTGGTCCACCCATGTAAAGCGACCACTATCAAGATTGAAGTCGAGAAACTTCTCAAATCTGGCTTTATTTACCCGGTGGCTCTCACTAATTGGGTTTCTAATCTCGTCCCGATCGACAAGAAGCAAGGCACAATCCGCGTGTGCGTTGATTATAGGGATATTAACAAAGGATGTCCTAAAGACAACTTTCCTACCCCCTTCGTCGACCAGATCATTGACGATTGTGCCGGAAGTGAAATCTTCTCTCTGATGGATGGTTTCTCTAGATATAATCAAATCAATATTGTTCCCGAGGACCAACACAAAACCACTTTTATTTGTCCGTGGGGCACTTTTGCCTATCGAAAACTTCCTTTTGGTCTAAAAAATGCTGGCGCAAGCTTTCAACGCGCTATGTCTTATGCATTCCATGATATCAAGCACATTTTGTAGCCATATCTTGACAACTTACCTGCTCATTCCATGCACTGTGTCGATCATCCAATACACCTCCGAGCCATTTTCCTTCGATGTCGATTTTACCATATACGATTGAACCTCACAAATGCATTTTCTGCATAGAATCCGACCAACTTCTAGGCTTTATTGTTTCATGTCAAGGGATTAGGGTAGATCCTTTGAAAGTCAAGTTGATTCTCAATCTCCCTCTTCCTTCTTCGCTTCACCAGTTACAAAGTTTGCAAGGGAAAGCAAACTTTCTTTGTCGTTTCATCTCGAACTATGCCAAGCTAACTCTTGGATTTACGCAACTACTCAAAAAGGGGTTTGAGTTTGTATGGGACACCATTGCCAACCAAGATTTCGAAGCTTTGAAGCTGTCCCTGACACATACTCTGCTTCTTTTCCCACCTGATTACAGTCGCAATTATTTCCTCTACCTCGCAGCCTCATATTACACCATTGCTATGGTTCTCGTCCAGGAGGATGATTCTCATGAGGAACATGTCATCTATTACTTGAGTCGAAGTTTTACACCGACCGAAACTAAGTATTTACATGTCGAAAAACTAGCCTTGGCAGCCGTCCAAGCAGTTCAACGTTTCCGGCACTATATCCTCTCTCGCAAGACTATAGTAATTTCTAATTGCAAAGATATGTATCACATTCTCACACGTCAACTGCTAGGGGGAAAATACTCCAAATGGATCACAATACTCCAGGAGTTTGACTTAGAATTCGAACGCGCTAAGTTCAAGAAATCCTTAGTGTTTACCGAGTTGATATGCGACTTTTCCTACTCAGAGATGAAAAATGTAGCAACCGATTCATTACCTGATGAATCCCTTTTCCTAATTAGTTTCGATGATCTTTGGTATGGAGATATCATCAAATATCTCCAAACACAGACTTTTCAGCCCAATTTTTCTAGTACTGACCGCCTTCGAATACGTTACCAAGCCCGTCAGTATATTATCCTCGGTGATACTCTTTATCATCGTGGGATTGACTTAGTTTTTTGACGCTGCCTCACGTTTGACGAAGCCGAGAAAGCCCTAAATGACTTCCATTCTGGAGTTTGTGGTGGTCATATGTCCGGGTATGCTACTTCCCAAAAGATCTTGCGAGCAGGGTATTTTTGTCCTTCTTTATTTAATGATTGTATAATTGCAGTCCAAAAATGCCACGCTTGTCAGACCTACAACCACAAAATACAGTCACATCCTACTCCTCTTCACCCTGTGGTCTCCGTCGATCCTTTTGCGAAATGGGGTATCAATTTCATGACATGTCACCCTCACTCGGTCGGGGGGCATGGTCACATTATTGTGGCCATAGATTACTTTATGAAATGGGCCGAAGCGATGCCGACATTCGATAATACCAGAAAGATCGCAACATTATTCATTTTCAATCATGTCATAGCTCATTTGGTTGTTCCTCAGGCTATAGTTACTGATCATGGTAGCCACTTTAGAAACTTCATGATGTCTGAACTCACTGAAAAGTTGGGTCTTCGCCATGAAAAATCAACACCCTATTACCCACAAGCCAACGACCAAGTTGAAGCAATAAAAAGGGTCCTCATTACCATGCTTCAGCGAATGATAGGGATTCACAAGACGAGTTGGCACACGATGTTTTTTTCAGCATTATAGGCTTACCGGACATCCATTAAATCTGCTACCGGATTTACACCATTCCAGTTAGTTTATGGCCTAGAAGCTATCCTACCGATTGAATGTGAAATACCCTCCTTAAAACTAGCCATCGAACACCTGCTGAAGAAGAACGTCTGTTGTATCTCATGCGATTAGACAAAACTCGTCATGACTCTAGCCTAGTCATAGAAGCCCAGAAGAAACGTGTCAAGGCCCAATACGACAAACATGTCAAGCCTTGCATTTTCTTCAAAGGCTATCTGTTTCTCCTCTACGAACAAGATCGAGATATGCTAGGAGCCAGAAAATTTGAAGCCATGTGGTGAGGTCCTTATAACGTTAAATGAGTTTTGGAGAAAGGAGCTTATGAGTTAGTAGATTACAATGGTACCCCTTTGAGTGAACCTATAAATGGGTTGTACTTAAAGAAGTACTATTCCTAAGATCAACAATGCATGAGTACTTGTATTTTATTGTATCATTCTTCTTGTGTGTTACTGTAGTATGCTTTTCCGTTATCTGGTCTTTTCCCTTAACCGCTTATGTTATGTTGTGTTTGGTTTCCATATGTCGGAGTCTTCGCTGCCCCACATTGGCTTCGCTGATGGCGCTAGCCGTAGTACTCAAAACCTTGCTTCTGCTGCTTGGGAAATTTACGCCCCTACAAAGGAACTTATCACTCTACGAGGTGTGTGTCTCGGTCGTGCGACCAACAATATTGCAGAGTATAGCACCATCATCGAATTGTTGATTGATGCTATTTCACTTGGTATCTGCCACTTGGTTGTGCGACTCGATTCACAACTAGTAGTACTACAACTAAGTAATGTCTATGCCATTCGAAGTCTTACTTTATTACGGGTATATTTACGAATTCGCCTCTTGGAACGTTATTTTGATTATATTGAATATCAACACATTCCTATATGTCTAAATACATTAACTGATGCATTAGCTAACTGTGTATTAGATAGACATTTGGGCCATTTATAAACCAATCACATCACATGTATCACACAACACAATATAAGATGGTAGAAGCCGTACATATGTATATAATGATCAAAAGTTTTTTACAAAAAGTTTCTGTCCAAAGACCAAAATCTCAAAATGTGAAGCTCATATCTTCTACAAAATAGCGTCACGGGTGACGCTCACGATAACACACGACTGCCCAGGCCACCCTATGAAGAAGTTGACTAATAGACTCTGACACGCCCACAGTGTGGCACTGATAACGCCGAGGGATCTCCCCGATAGCCATATCTAGAATGTCAACAGTCAACCTCTCCAAGTTTTTCTCCACTGCTTCATAGTCTTCAGTATCCCATCATGCCACTAGAGATGCCTCTCCTCGCCACTAAATAGGATATGTTCTTGGTGGTCGATATGGCCCCACATCTGTGTCATCAAAAAAATAGATTTTTGATCAATTCTTGGACAAACATAAAAAACATTTTATATAAATCACAAAAACATTTAAAAGAACAAAATGTGTACTTATTACCTAGGTCACCCCACTGAGCATCCTCAGGTAGGGATAAATCTGGATCCCCTCGGAAGTCCAAACTGGCATAGGCGTAGTCATCAACCATCAACATCTGTGGACGTAACCAGTCAAAGAATGAGTCATTGTATTTGATGATAGGCCCAGCTTCATGTCGGGCCATGAGGTTGCACCACCTCAACATCCTCGGATCCTATGGGGCCAGTAAACCCCACTCAACCTGTAATCTCAGCAATGGGACCCTCTCGAGAAAGAAGGACACCAAAAATTATCCATACACAAATTATTTCAAATCACCCTTCCTACATTTCGTCAATTGCATGTTCATACTGCAGAGAACTGCATCCGACCAGTTGAAGACTCGTGGCTCTGTGCACTCTATGGCATATTGAAAGTAGCTCTGGAGAGCCATGTGTGGAGATGTTCTCTCAGCCATGCGTGCTATAGTGAACAAGATGGTTTGCAGGGTCAAATCTTGGACCCCCAAATAGCCACCTTGCCTTTACGTCTTTCTGCCTTTGGGACACAGTATTGGCGACAATACTCACTCATAGGGAGTCCGCCACCTCGGCTACCAGTCAATCTAGCGTGGTACCCACGCCGTGATAACCTTGTTAGAAAGTAGATATCTTTGATATCTAGGGTCAAGGTGTGGAATCCCACGTGAAACAACTACTGGTCCATGTCCCACTTATGAAACAGGTACTCCAACAACCTAATTTGGGCCCTCATGCCCAAAATCTGGAAGAATTTCAAGAGCCCACAGTCTCGGAGGGTGACAATGATACCTGGGTCATTCCCAACAATGGTATCCTCCTCCTCATGTTCTCTTTCTCACCACTCCAACATCGTGACGGTCAAATGCCTCCACAAGCACCATAAGAGAAGGATCAACAACTCATTTCAAACCTTGGCATAATTTTTTATTGAGCAAAATCAAGTTGAATTTTCATTTTTCGGCCCTCGCAGGTGCCCCTTTAGCACTGTGTGAGATTCTCGTAGGTGCCCTTAAGGCCGCCTGCGAGAATCATGCATTCTCGCAGATCTTGTATTGATAGCCTGCGAGAATGCTCGAGCGCAAGTTTTGGTCCTAAAACAAACCAAAAACCTTGAAATTTGCCAATGAAAACAAAAACTAAACCATGGAAAAGATAGAAGATCAAGAGCCTACCTCGTTGACAGAGACGGTTTTCCAAATGGTCGCTTGTGCCTCCCGTGATCAAGCAATGAAGTTTGGGGGAAAAATAGGGGTTTTGGGCAAAGTTCTTGGCAAAATCACAATGAAAATAGTAAAATCCCTTTTTACCAATATTTATTTACTTTTTACCATCTTTGTTGATTTTTATATTGTTTTGTCCATAAAACCTAATGCCTAATAGTCCTACGAGTATGAATTTTTGTAGATATAACAACTTTGAAGCCCACACGAAGGAGTACAAATGTTTTCTCTTTTTTCGTCGCATGCACAACTGTTTTTTATGGTTTTTAGACAAAACCTCGAGCTTAGGCTTTGTTCGTTCTTGTGCTTGAAAATACATGAGAACGTAATCGAGCACACTTTTATCACTTTTTCAGGCTCATAAAGGTTATACAAAAAAGGAACCCCCTGGAGTTCTCTTTAAGCTCTTTTCAGACTCTCTAAACATGAAAAGATTTCCGAACGATATTGTTCTTTTCATGCTCGTTAAAGTATTTGAAGAAAACATCTGTTGAGCGATAGTTTATCTCTTTTTTGGTCTCATCAGACTACTTTATGAAAAAGGAACTGAGAGAGTTCTCTTTTAAGTGTTTTTCCAGACTCTATAATCATGAAAAACCTCTGATTTTTCCATCTTTGGACTCATTAAACAAACATCAGAAGGCCCGTAATGGGACCGAGCCACTCCTTCCTAAGGTTCGTTAAACATACTCTAAGGGACTCATCCGAAGGATGAGCTTACATCAACAAGAATATGTTATCCTCCTCAAGCTTGCGTAAAAATAAAGAGGTACTCGCCAGAAATGGTGGGGGAAAATTTAGGAAAGGGATGTGTTTTCGTATTCATATTATTGGCAGTAAGTGTCTCTCTTGAACATGACACCCCCTATTCATTATTTGAATCCAGTTTTGGAAATCCATTTGTCTCTCATTTGACTTGCTATAAGGTCATATCCTGGGTCATCTCTGAGTCAGTGCTGCCAAGTCCTTGGTCGTGTCATTCATATGTTAAAGAGAAGTTCATCCAAACCCTCTATTGAGTCAGCCATCTGTAGTTTTCCATTATTACCATGTCGGCCTTCCCTGTGTCTGTTTTGACCTATATTCATACTCTGTTTCACCTTCAAAACCTGTTACTTATTTCATGTCATTGATGGGGGATACATCAAGGCCCTCATGTGACGAGTCTTGTTCTGTTGACTCCAACTCATTATCCAGAAACAAGAATTATAAATTGTTTGGTACCTTGGAACTTGCATACCTCAATGGAAGGTTTCCTCACTTTCGACAGTGTGTTTTCATTATTGACCCCTGATCGGGAGTTTTCATCGAATGTTCTACCTCAACTCATTTATTCACATTCAGTGGATCGTACTAGTGTACCTTGGGAGTCATTGATATCAATGGTGATTTCCCTCGCACTTGTTAATGGTTTCATCAATGACCCGTAATCAAGTGGTTTCTACCATGTTCGACTTCAACACATGTAATCACATGGCTAGATTCGTGCTTTTAGGTGACAGGATTGAAGACCCTGGGTCTCATCTTTTTGATCCAGGTTGCGATGGAGTATGTATGATTTTCATCGACACATATATCCACTTTGTATGTCACGTGGCTATGTTGTCTTAATTTGAGTATTCTTGCATAGATCCATAGTGTATTCCTGGTGGCTATGCAGTATTTTTTGACGGCATGGATCCACGGTGTATGATTAGTGGCCATGACCTACGTTCATAATGTCATCTGTCTGTGATATAAGTATGGGAATGCTTATCTTAGAACTGGTATTATATTCTGCAGATGCTCAGTTGTTTGTAGGTTTTCGATTAGGTGCACTCCTAATTTCCGACACATACACACAGTTTACAAAGTATTTCAGCTGTCACGGATTCTAGCCTCATACTTTGGGGGGAATTTTGTTACACATGATTTTGGTCACTTTGGTGATGTATCAACAATGATGTATTCAGGCTCCCAACAAGGAATTTTTGCCTGAGAAAAATGGCTCTTGTCTCCTTCCAAAAACATATTTTTGAGATGCGTTTGTAGGCTGCCTATGGCCTAGGGTGCGAGAATCCCTCATTATCGCAAGCCACCCACACTTAGGGTGTGAAATTCTTGCAGTCTTCTCTATACATAGGGTGCAAACTTGTTTTTAAGCTTGGAAAGGAGAAGAGGTTTCGAGGGTTCTAGAAGGGAATCTTCTAGAAAATGAGTTGGCATTCGTATGGTTGTCATTTTACCGACTTCTCAGATTTGATGGGATCATCCTCATCCATGTAACCATATCTCCTTATCCTATATATTGAAAGGTTTCTCATGTAAAAGGTTAAGAAAGATTGAATGAAGAATTGGTGAAAGAATTGTGTGAAGAACCCTGCCTTGACAGAAGCTTGAAGGCTCTATTTGGTCTATCGAGAGGAATTGGATCTTCTTCATGCAAGTATAGAGAAAGTGTGTTTGTTGGAACCAAGGGTCACTGAAAGGAAGCTTGCAACATCAAGGCGGTCAGGTTGTATTTTCTACTTTCAATTAATATGATACAGTGACATGTCCCTTTCCCATAAAGTCACTCTTACTTTATTGTGTAATTCATTGATCATATGCATAAGTTGACATTGAATATACTTTGCTATATTCACTTTTGTTGTTTTGTGTTGTCTTGGACTTGACTTCACAAGAGAACCGGAGTGAAGTGAGAACAACAGAGACCTAAGGAAGTGATATAAAGGTATGTCACTTATTCCTTCCTATTAGCAGATTCAATGATTACAATTTAGGGAAAGAGTCGTGTCCTGTCCTATTTTGTTCTAGATCCAGGTGGATCTAGGGAGATCTATCAGTTTCCGCACCTACCGATTTGTCCGATAAAAGTTTTCAAGGATTTGATCTAATTCGTCACGTTTTTCTTAGAAATTCTCTCGCAAAAACGTGTCTCTGGCAGGCAAAAACGAGATTGAATAGACTGTAACAAGAGTGAATCGAACTAATTGTGGGTTTAGATGGTAGTGGTAGGAGGTAATCCCGAGAAAAAATGATGGAAACAAAACTAGGAAAACACCAGGGAAACCATAACATAAGCAATGGGGTTTTTAGTCATGAAATCTGGGCATTTTTGGTAATGAATGTTTATAGTACAGAGCATGGCTCAAGACACTAGCTTGTAATGAGGGAACTGCTGGTTCAAAATGACAATTGAAGAAAAGTACAGGGTACGTCCCATGAGTGTTTAAATCTCATCATATGTAATGGGTACCTTGATTTGCCAAGGTTAGGAGAAGGTGTGTTTTGTAAGACAAAGCATATTGAACATTTAAATTAAAATCGATTTACGAAGAGTTTTAAATGAAACAAGCCTATGGTCGTTTTTCCAATCGATACTTGGTATATAAAGGCTCCAAAAATATAGGCTTACAGTCAATAACAACTCAAAACAAATGTTTCATCGATATGTGATAAGCTCCAAAACGAAACAACATTCATTCAAGGAGTTGAAAGCACAATGACCCTTCCAAAAACCAAGCCTTAGATACAATCAAAATGTGAAATTAAGTTTCAATTTACTTGATTCATGCTTAAAGTCATGAATCAAGCATGAAAATGTGCAATAATAATAAAACTAAGAATCAAAACATCCTTTTGACAACCAAATAGTTACTTTCAAATAACAATATTTATAGGATGAGGCGTAGGCAACTACAATAATTGTCATTTGTTACTTTAAAAGAAAAAATTACGTAGGGATGCCAACAATACCACAACATACATAATTGTTATGATTCCACTTTCCATTTTGCTAACCTGTGCACACAAACTATGTTCCAATGCACACAATGAATCAGTCACTTGTGCACACATACCACTTTCTATGTGCATGTTACTTCTAGCCTCACTTAGGAAGCTCTTGATCATTTACCATGACTATATTAACAAAATTTAATTATCAACCAACATACTCAACATATAAGAATTCTATGCTAAATACTTACATCACACTTACAAAATAAACAACATTAAAAAAATAACAACCATTATTCGTATACAACACTATCCAAGTAATAGATCATAACATATACAAATGAATAAGCACATAGTAAATAGGAAGTGTGCCCCTTCTTTGCTCAACAATTCTTCAAATGCCCCACTTCCCTTCTAGGGATTCAATAACATGCCTGATCAGGAAGTATCAGAGCACTGCAACTAATGCCCAGTGCACCAGGGAACAATTTCAAGCAAACTCTCACTTGGAGAGAATGATTACGGGTCTGGAAACCCACGTCTTCGACAACCTATGGGCCTCACAAATCGATTCTTCTGATACAAACTCAGATTACAACACCACCATTCCTAACAAGCTTCTTTGTGCATATAAGGTAATAATCAGATTTTCCATACAGTCTGACCCCCTTCTGCTCACAAGAGCCTCCAACATGAATAATCATTCCCCGAATAATCATAATACCCAAAATACACCAAGGCCAACAATATATATTGCATGCATTCAACTGGAAACTTGTCATCTTCAGAGCTTACTTTAGCCACTTGGTGACTGTTATCAGATAAATTGGTAGGTGCAGACACTAACAAATCTCCCTAGATCCACTTGGATCTAGAACAAAATAGGACAGGACACGACTCTTTTCCTAGGTTGTAGTCATTGAATATACTAATAATAAGGGAAGGGTGACATACCTTTATATCACTTCCTTAGGTCTCTGTTGTTCCTGCTTCACTCCAGTGATCTTGTGAAATCAAGTCCAAGACAACACAAACCAACCAAAGTGAAGATAACAAAGTATATTCAATGTCAACCTATGCATATGATGAAGGAGTTATTCAATAAAATAAGAGAAATTCTATGGGAAAGGGACATGGCGCTGTATTATATTAATTGAAAGTAGAAGATACAAACGGATCGCCTTGATGTCGCAAGCTTCCTTTCAATGACCCTTGGTTCCAACACACACTCTTTCTCTATCTTTTCATGGAGAATGTTTGATGCAACTTGATAGACCAAAAAGAGTCTCCAAGCTCCTATCCAAGTAAGGTTCTTCACACAATCCTTTCACCAATTCTCCATTCAATCTTGCTTAACCTTTTCCATGAGAAACCTTTCAATATATAGGAGAAGGAGAGATGGTTTGGTTACATGGATGAGGATGATCTCACTAAATTTGAGAAGTCGGTAGGATGCCAACCATGCGAATTCCAACTCATTTTCTAGAAGATCCCCTTCTAAAACCTTCATGACCTCTTCTCCTTTTCAAGCCAAAAAATAGGTTCACACCCTATCTATAGAGCAGAATGCGAATAGTTCGCACCCCAAGTGTGGGTTGCCTGCGAGAATGGGGGATTTTTTCATCCTGTAATACATGCAGCCTGCAAACTCATCTTAAAAATGTGTTTTTGGAAGAAGATAGCAGTCACTTTTCTCAGGTAAAAATTCCTTGTGGGAGCTTGAATACATCACTTGTAGAAACATCAGTAGAGTGACAAAAATCATGTGTAACAGAATGCCCCCCAAAGTATGAGGCCAAAACTTATGAAAACCAAAATAATTTGTAATATGCTTGTGCGTGTGTCAGAAACAAGGAGCACACCTAATCGAAAACCTGTAAACAACCAAGCATCTGCAGAATATAATACCAGTTATGAGGTAGGCATTCCCATACTCATATCACAAATGAATGGAATTGTAAACGTACGTCATGGCCACCAATCATACACTGTGGATCCATGTTGTTAAAATGCTACATAGCCACCCAGAATACACTGTGGATCTATGTGAGAAGACTTGAATAATGACATATCCATAAGATATACAAAGTGGATCTATATGCCGATACAAATCATACATACTCCATCGCAGCTTGGATAAAAAATATGAGACCTAGGGTCTTCAATCCCGTCACCTGAAAGTACATATATAGCCATGTGATTACATGTGTTGAAGTCGAACATGGTAGAAACCACTTAATTACCAGTCATTGATGAAAACCGTTAACAAGTGCGAGGGAAATCACCATTGATGTCAATGAATCCCAAGGTACTGAAGTACAATTCAAATGAATGCGAATGAATGAGCAGACGCCGAGCACTCAGTGGAATCTCTTGATCAGGGATCAATGATGTGAAACCCCTGTCAAAAGCAAAGAGACCCGCCATTAAGGCATGCAGGTTCCAAGGTACTAAATGATTTCTAGGTCTTATTTCCGGATAATGAGTTGGAGTCAATAGAACAAGACTCATCACAGGAGGGCCTTGATGTATCCCCCATCAATGACATGAAATAAGTAACAGATTTTGAGGATGAATCAAAGTATTAAAAAGGATTGAAATGGACACAGGGAAGGCCGACATGGTAAGAATGGACAACTGCAGATGGCCGACTCAACAAAGGGCTCATTTGAACTTCTCTTGAACATATGAATGACATGACCAAGGACTGGGCAACCCTGACTCAAAGACGACTCAAGATATGACCTTGTAGCGAGTCGAACGAGAGACAAGTGGATTTCCCAACCTAGATTCAAATGACGAAGAGGGGGTGTCATGTTCAAGAGTGACGCTTACTGCCATTAATATGAATACGAAAACACATCCCTTTCCCAAAATTTCCCCCACCATTTCTGGCGAGTACCTCTTTATTTTTACGCAAGCTTGAGGAGGATAACATATGCTTGTCGATGTAAGCTCATCCTTCAGACGAGTCCCTCATAGTATATTTAACGAACCCTAGGAAGGAGTGGTTCGGTCCCATATGGGCATTTCGATGTTTGTTTTACGAGTCCAAAGAAAGAAAACTTGGGGTTTTTCATGTTTTGAGAGTTTGAAAAACACTTAAAGAGAACTCTCCCAGTTCCTTTTTCGTAAATAAGTTCGACGAGACCGAAAAAGTGATAAACTATTGCCCGTCGAACGTTTTCATCAAATATTTTAACGAGCGTGAAGAGAACAAGATCTCTCAGCAATCTTTTCGTTTTTATGGAGCGTGAAAAGAGCTTAAAGGATACTTCCTTAGGTTCGTCATTTTCGTGTTACCATGACGAGTATGAAAAGACAAGAAAAATTATACTCGGTTACATTCTCATATGTTTTTTTGTGCGAGAATGAACGAAGACTGAGATCGAGGTTTTTCCTATAAAAACCCTAAAAAAGTAGTCATATATAGGACAAAAAGAAAAAACACCCGTACCCCCCTATTCAGACTTTGAAGTTGCTAGACTTGCAAAAAACCATACTCACAAGGCTATTAAGGCATTAGGTTTTATAAGAAAAATAAAAATAATATATAAAAAATCAATAAAAATAATAAAAAGTGAATAAATATGGGTAAAAAGGGATTTTTACCATTTCATTGTGATTTTGCCAAAAACTTGTCCAACATACCTCATTTTCCCCCAAATTTCTTTGCTCGATTGCAGGAGGCGAACCATTTCAGCCAAGGAGGTAAGCTCTTGATCCTTCAACTTTTCTATCATTCATTTTTAGTTTTTATTGGCAATTTCTTGGGTTTTAAGTCCATTTTAGGGTCGGACCATATGCTCAAGCATTCTCGCAGGCAAGATTTGCAGGACCTGCGAGAATCTCGCACTGTGCCAAAGGCTCACCTGCGAGGGCCGAAACATGGATTTTACAGTTAAGTTTTACTCAATAAAAATTATGCAAAAGTTTGAAAAATGTTGTTGACTCTTCTCTCATGGCTCTTGTGCAAGTGTTTTACCATAACAATGTTGGAGTGGCGAGAAAGAGAACATGAGGAAGATGATTCCATTTTCGGGAATGACCCGGGTACAGTCGCTGCCCTCCGGGACTGTGGGCTCTTGAAATTCTTCAGGATTCTGGGCATGAGAGCCCAACTCAGATTGTTGGAATACCTGGTCCATATGTGGGATGTGGAACAACAATTATTTCATGTGGGAGTCCATACGCTGACCTTAGATATCAAGGATATCTATTTTTTAACAGGGTTGTTGCGACATGGATACCATGTTACTTTGACCGGTGGTCGAGGTGGCAGACTCTCTATGAGTGAGTATTATCACCAGTACTATGTTCCCAGAGCAGAAAGAAGCAAGGGTAAGGTTGCCATTTGGGGGGTCCAAGGCTTGACCCTATGCACCATTTTATTTACTATTGCATGCATGGTTGGGAGCGCGGCTCTGCACATGGCTCTCCAGAGCTACTTCCAATATGCCATAAAGTGCACAGAGTCTTAGGTCTTCAACTAGTCAAATTCCATTCTCCATAGTATGAAGAGACAATTGACAAAGTGCAGAAGGGGTGACTTGAAGCAGTTTGGGTACGGATCACTTTTGGTGTCCTTCTTCCTCGAGAGGGTCCCACTACTGCAACTACAGGTTGATTGGGGTTTACCGGCCACACATGATCCAAGGATGCTGAGGTGGTGCAACCTCATAGCTCGACATGTAGCATGGCCTATCATAAAGTATAATGATTAATTTTTTGATTGGTTGTGGCCCCAGATGCTGATGATTGATGATTACGCATACGCTAGTTTGGATTTCCGAGGGGATCCAGATTTGGCCCTACCTGAGGATGCTCACTGGGGTGATCTAGGTAAGAAGTACACATTTTTTTTAAATGTTTTTGTAATTTTTATCATATGATTTTTTTTTTTGTGTTTATCCAAGAACTAATCAAAAAATCTCTTTTTATGACACAGATGTGGGGCCATATCGACCTCCGGGAATGTCTCCTATTCAACGGCGAGGAGAAGTGGATCTAGTGGTGAGATGGGATGCCGAAGACTACGAGGCAGTGGAGAAGAACTTGGAGGGGTTGACCACAGACATCCTAGACATTGCTATTGGGGATATTTCGAGATGTTACCAGCGCCACACTGTGGGTGTGTCCGAGTCTCTCAGTCGATTGCTTCGTAGGGTGGCCCAAACAGTTGTGTGTTGTCGTGAGCGTCATTTGTGATGCTATTTTGTAGAAGCTATGGGCTTCATATTTTTTAGATTTTGGTCCTTGGACAAAAACTTTTTGTAAAAACTTTTGATTGTTATATACATATATACGACTTCTATCAGCTTATCTTGTGTTGTGTTATACATGTAATGTGTGATTGGTTTATAAAAGCCCCAAATGTTTGTCCAACACATAGTTAGCTAATGCACCAGTCAATGTATTTAGACATCTAGGAATGTGTTGATACTCAATATAATCAAAATAACTTTCCAAGAGGCAACTTCGTAAATATACCTGTAATAAAGTAGGACTTCGAATAACATAGACATTACTTATCTGTAGTACTACTAGCTGCGAATCGAGTCGTATAACCAGGTGGCGGATACCAAGTGAAATAAAATCAATCAAAAATTCGATGAAGACACTATATTCCACAATATTATTGGTCGCACAACCAAGACACACACCTCACAGACTGATAAGTTCATTTGTAGGTGTGTAAATTGCCCAGGTAGTAGAAGCAAGGTTCTGAGTACTATAACTAGCACCATCGACGAAGCCAATGTGCGGTAGTGAAGACTCCGACATCTGGAAACCAAGCACGACATAAGATAAGCGGTCAGGGGTAGAGACCAAATAGAGAAAAAGGCATACTAAAGTAACACACAAAACGTATGATACAATAAAATAAAAGCACTCATGCACATGTGCTCTTAGGCATAGTACTTCTTTAAGTACAACCCATTTCTGGGTTCACTCAAAGGGATATCGTCATAGTCCACCAACTCGTAAGCTCCTTTCTCCAAAACTCATCTGACAATATAAGGACCTCGCCACATAGCTTCAAATTTTTCAGCGCCTAGCATATCCCAATCTTGTTCATAAAGAAGAACCAGATCACCTTCGGAGAAAACGCATGGCTTGACATGTTTGTCGTATTGGGATTTGATGTGTTTCTTCTGGGATTCTATAACCAGGGTGGCATCGCGATAGGTTTATTCTAATTGCATAAGATACAACAAACGTTCTTCTTCAAAAAAAGTGTTCAGGATAAGTTTGACGGCTAGTTTTAAGGAGGGTATCTCACATTCAATCGAAAAGATGGCTTCTAGACCATAGACTAACTGGAATAGTGTAAACCTGTTCGCAGACTTAACATATGTCTGGTAATCCCACAATGCTGAAAACAACATCATGTCCCAACTCGTTTTGTGAATCCCTATCATTCGTTGAAGCATGGTAATGAGGACCTTGTTTATTGCTTCAACTTGGCCGTTGGCTTGTGGGTAATAGGGTGTTGAGTTTTCATGGCGAAGACCCAACTTTTCAGTGAGTTTGGACATCGTGAAGTTTCTAAAGTGGTTACCGTGATTAGTAACGATAGCCTGAGGAACACCAAAATGAGCAATGATGTGATTGAATATGCTGCATTATTTTCGATATTGTTGAATGTTGGCATCGCCTCGGCCCATTTTGTAAAATGATCTACGGCTACAATAATGTATCCATGCCCCCCGACCGAGTGAGGGTGACATGTCATGAAATCAATACCCCATTTCGCAAAAGGACCAACGGAGACCACAGGGTGTAGAGGAGCGGGGTGTGATCATATTTTATTGTTGTAGGTTTGGCAAGCATGGCATATTTGGACGACAATTATACAATCGTTGAATAAAGACAACCAAAAATACCCTGCTTGTAATATTTTCTGGGCAGTAGCATACCCAGACATGTGACCACCATAGGCTCCAGAATGGAAGTCATTCAGGGATTTCTCGGCTTCATCAAACGTGAGGCAACGTCGAAAAATGGAGTCAATCCCACGACGATAAAGAGTATCACCGAGGATAATATACTGACGGGCTTGGTAGTGTATTCGACGACGGTCAGTGCTAGAAAAATTGGGCTGGAAAGTCTGGGTCTAGAGATATATGATATCTTCGTACCAAAGGTCATCTGAACTGATGAGGAAAAGGGATTCATCAGGTAATGAATCTTCTACTACATTTTTCGTCTCAGAGCAGGGAAGGTCACATATCAACTCGACAAACACCAAGGATTTCTTGGACTTAGCACGTTCTAACTCTAAGTCAAACTCCTGGAGTATGACGATCCATTTGGAGTATTTCCCCCCTAGCAATTGATGTGAAAGAATGTGCTGCATAGGGTTGCAGTTGGAAATCACCGTAGTTTTGCGTAAAAGGATATAGTGCTGGAAAAGTTGAATAGCTTGGACGACTGCCAAGGCCAGTTTTTCAACATGTAAATACTTGGTTTCGGTAGTCGTGAGACTCTGACTCAAGTAATAGGTGACATGTTCGTCATGAGAATCATCCTCCTGGACGAGAACCATAGCAATGGTATAGTTTGAGGCTGCGAGGTAAAGGACATAATCCAGACTGTAATCAGGTGGGAAGAGTAGGGGGGTATGTGTCAAATATAGTTTCAAAGCTTCAAAAGATTTGTTGGTAGTGGTATTCCATATGAACTCATAAACTTTCTTGAGCAGTCTCGTAAATCCAAGAGTTAGCTCAGCATAGTTCGGGATGAAACGATGAAGAAAGTTTGCCTTCCCTTGCAAACTTTGTAACTGACGAAGTGAGGAAGGAGGAGGGAGATTGAGAATTGCCTTGAACTTCAACAGATCTACCCTGATCCCTTGATGTGAAACAATAAATCCCAGAAGTCGGCCGAATTCTACGCAGAAAACACATTTGTGGGGATTCAAGCATATATGGTAAAACCGACATCGAATAAAAATGGCACAGAGGTGTGTTGGATGATCTACACAATGCATGGAATGTGTGGGTAAGTCATCAAGATATGGCTGCATAATGTGCTTTATGTCATGAAAGGCGTAAGACATAGCACGTTGAAAAGTTGCACCAACATTCTTTAAACCGAATGGGAGTTTCCGATAGGAGAAAGTGCCCTAAGGACAAATAAAAGCGGTCTTGTGTTGGTCCGCTGGTACGATATTGATTTGATTATATCCGGAGAAACCATCCATTAGAGAGAAGATTTTGCTTCCGGCACAATCATCGACGATTTGGTCAACGAAGGGGGTAGGAAAGTTGTCTTTAGGACAAGCTTTGTTAATGTCCCTATAATTAACACACACACACGGATTGTGCCTTGTTTCTTGTCTATCGGAACAAGATTGGAAACCCAATTAATTAGAGCCACCAGGCAAATGAAGCTAGCCTTAAGAAGTTTCTCAACTTCAACCTTGATAGCGGTTTCTTTACGTGGGTGGACCCGACGAATTCGTTGCCGTACGGGTTTAGTGCTCGAGTATGTCTTAATTTCATGTATCACAATGTCGAGGTCAATACCCGACATTTCTTCATAGCTCCATGTGAAGACGTCACAAAATTCTTGGAATAGAGACTTGTAGGTGACCACCTCGTCATGGGAACACGAAGCTCTGATATGCACATTTTCGACAATTCTTGGTTTGATGGATATGTCGAGAGGGAGGGTGGATGAGATGTTACTTAAGTTCCCTTCGTAGAAAAGATCGTGTGTAGACTCGGGAATGATAGAAATGACGACAACGGTCGACGGGGTCGAGATCCATTGGTAACCCTTGATGGTGTGTTGTTCCACGAAGAGGATGGAATGATGATGTCCATCGTCCCAAGGGGTGTCTTCCATGGACATAACAGACATAATCATCTTGTCCATGGGAAAAATGACGTGGAATGGATTTGGAGATAACTCACCAAGAGAGGGGGTAGAAGGGGTTTCCGATTGAATGGATTGATAAGCAGATTTGACCAGACTCAAAGGCATTTTGTTGCCATATCGAAGATGATCGTTGGGTTTGGGTACCATCCATGGGTCGTAAGACACAAGGGTTCTATGAATAGAGGTGGAGATCATGTTGATCGAGGCGACAAATAGATGTGGAACATCAAGTGGTGGGATGGGGAAAGTACCCATCAATGAGGAATCTTTAAGAAGACCCACGTCGACGTTCTCGTATCCAGGGGGGGGTTTTGCAATGAACGGTACATTGCCGGTACGTGCATCAGAGTGAAAGAAGGCCAATTGGTCTACGGTAACTACTTTTCCTTGATGTGGGAAACACATGACATGGAAAAGAGTGGACACAAATGAAAGCATGGAATCGATCTAGCTACGACCAAGTAGAAGGTTGTAATCAAGAGGAGCGTCAAAGACCTCCACTTCAACGTTGACCATTTTTCCTTCTAACATAATAGGCAACGAAGGGAGTACACCATAAGGCTTAAAACCAGAGCCATTGAAGACTTTGAGTGTATTTTGGGATTCAGTCAAAGGAGGAGAGCCGATGACTTTCCAACAGGTAATAGACATGACACACGTTGAGTCACCCTCATCAATAACTGTTCTACAAATGTTTTTGTCAGAGACAATAACTTGCATTTGGAATGCGAGTTGAGGGGGTAACCTTGGAATGTGATTTTCCAAGTAAAAAATTATTAAATTCTTATCCGTAGGGTCGTTTCCACCAATAGCTTTCAACAGTGCCTTCCGTTGTATAGGAAAACTTTGAAGGACTTCGAGGGCTGACATTGTGGATGGTGCTTGGGCCAGATCTTCGACAATACTGTAGTTTTGGGCAACACATGCATGAGGATTCAAAGCTAATTTTCGAACGATGCCCTTTGGAGGAGGGCGAAGGACTGTATCTAGACTTGGTCATTCGAGATGAAGAGGATTGTTGGTAGGTGGGGTCGTGGGGGATGGTTGGACCAATGAAGGCGGTATTACATCAACCTTCTCTTTGGAGGAAGAATAATCTTTGGCTAGAGTGGTAAGTGTGATGTCATTCTTCTTTGAACCACCTGTACACATTAAGACATAGGATGTATTGGAGGGGGAAGGTTGGTCGTGAATGACCAATTGGGCCTGTTGTTGAGAGGGGAAGGGTTGTGACAACATGGCTGGAGTGGGAGGTTTTTGGGTCCCTTGAAGGAACTTAGTAACCTCGGCTCGTCTTGGTCAATCCTTAGTGTAGTGATCATTGCCACAGATAAGACAAGGGTATTGGGGTTTGCGCTTATCGCTATCGTCAATAGGTGGTTTTTTGGTTTTCTCAGTTTGCGAAGTATTTTTATCCTCCTTGTTCTTACCCTTTCCTTTTTTGGATTTATTTTTTCCGGCGGGGGTAGATTGAACAGAGTTTACCTCAGAAGTATTGCCGGTGGGAGGGGTAGGAGACAAACCATTTTGAACATTAGAAGAAATGGATTTGGGGTTGTTTCCAGAGGTCTGGACGGAATGCGGTTGGGCATGGAAAGTGCCAATCACACAGGAAGTTGCATGAGAAGCAACGAGAGTGGTTGAAATAGCAGAAGTAGAAGGACGAGGAGCATCAAGGAGTAAGTCGTAAAGAGTACCCGTTTGTGAGTAAATGAGGTCTAGGTATTGGGCACTGTTATCCCCGATTTCTAGGGATAACTAGGAGATCATGTCTCGAGGCCCACAAGTCCTAGACATGGAGTACCGAGAGAAGGATTGACCTGAGCATGGCCCTAGAGGGCCCATCTTTCTTCTTCTTCATCAGACTTGTCCTGTCGGCAGTAGAAACATCCATGACCTTCGGCTTGGACTTGTATCGAAGAAGACTCTTGCTCCATGAGGTAATTAGTCCAGGTATCATGGTATGTGTCGTGTTTGATCATTATAACTTTCGGATATATGCATACGATTCCTTTCATTTCTGAAGAATGCTTGGATCTTACACTAACCCACTTGACCATGGTTTGGGGGATTGACAGGGTACCCTAGCAAGCTTGTGCCCATAGGTTTTAGTTAGCTACCAGGGGGGATTTCGAAGAGCCATCGTTCGCTCCCATCATATTATCACTTTTACATCTTATCTCCCATTCATCTATCCCATTCCCCTAGTCTGGACATTAGGATGACCTATTTGTGGGGTTACACTTTATCCTATGGGAAGAAAGGGATAAAGGCCCAGGGGGTAAAAGAAGTTGGTAAGAGATAAAATCCATAAAAAATAAAACCTAGAGATGCCTCACCCAGGGATCCCCGAGAAGGCAATAAAAGGCCTCTCAATAAGAAACAAGAGGGACTCAAAGAAAGATAATAAAACAAGACCTAACCAATAGGATGGGGGGTCTCATCACGAGCTATCCCATTATGTTCATAGGTGCCTAGCAGTATGAAATTGCCATTATCTGGTTACCACACCAGGGCAATGACCTTTGGTTGCATGGCCAAGGGAAAAGGGGTCTCATCATGAGCCAACCTTATCATCTCTATGAAATTACTTGTGGGTAACACTATCAGCTTTGGTCACCACGCCAAGGCAATGTCCTCTAGTTAGACCTTGAAATAAAAGGAAAGAAAAAGTAATAAATAAAAGAAAGAATAAAGACAATAAAGGTCTTGGAAAGAATTGCATCCATGACAGGTACAACTCGCCTCCTACAAAGGCACCCACGGATAATATCAGCCCTGTCTTCCACTATGTCTGGACATCCTTTGACCACACCACCTCGTATTACATGGCTTGGACGATATCCTTTGGGAAACTTTCCTTTTCTTATGGATGCTGGCCCAATAGGGCACTTTGTCTTTTTCTTCAGCTTTGTATAGTAGGTCATTGTAATGTATTTGAGATATTAGATGATATGCTAGGGGTTTTATGTATACATTTGATAAAATTAATGATGAAATATGATTGACATTGCTATGATCCCCATGACTAATGAGCCCATGGAGGGCAAAGTTTTTGATGTGCAGGACCATGCCCGACGGACAGGTACCAGGTGGACTGGTACACATGGGGAAATGATTAGTTTGAACCTCCATGGGGCTGAAGAGACCATTAGATGGTTTCTGGGACCTCATCAGGGGTAGAGACAGGATGGTGATTGGTCAAGCCTTTGCACGAGAGAAGAAGAAGGACATTTTCATCCAGGACGCCTTGGCTGAGCCCAGCCCTAGGGGATTGACCCACTGTAGGTGGAACATGTCCCTATGTTGACCCATGACGTCCTCTAGAGGCCCTTAACGTCACCTCCAGCGCATGGCAGTTTGATACGGCAGTTTGGCACGTGTGGAAGAGTTTGGAGGCCCAGAGAGGGCCAACGTTTGTCATATAGTCCTGTGATTTTCCCTAAAAAGGGCCAACATCTCCCTTAAAGGGGCTAGACGTCTTGCTCATTGTTCATTTAGGGTTTTCTTTTAGTAGCTTAATGTAAAACAATATGATTTTTAGTTATTAGCCTTGTTGGTTGTTTTAATGACCTAATTTTAATTAAAGGTCATTGGATGATATATATTGAGGATGTTTTCCCTCATTTTGACATAACACAATTCACTCACACTTGTGAG
>ML835854.1:0-11895 GCA_009831015.1 Picea engelmannii | reverse complement strand
AATTATTGGACATAAAATATGGATATCATATAAATTTTATCATATCAATCTGCAATAAACCACGATAGCTAAAGCAATCACGATCTAACTACAAATCGAAATAATCATAACTTGAATAAAAACACGATATAGAGAAGCTAAAGCTGTGAAAATATCATATTCCATTCAAGTCTGTAAATCATAAATTCATAGTTTTGCCCCAGGCAAAGATGATCTCAAGTTTACAAAACAACATACTTATATAGGTTATAGGAACACAAACATTTCCTGTTAATAACATCTAATCTGTTCCAAAAAATGTGGGGGATGCAACCTCTCAGATTCTATTTGATACCAAAAACTAACAACCTATTCTATTTAAAAACATAAAGATAGTATGCTGAGAGATGACAACAATGCTTCAAATCTCCTTAGAAATCATAGGTTCCTGAAAACAAATAAGAATAAAAGATTTCAAATGTATTTTTTGGTTATCAAAACAAGTAATTCAAATTTTTCTAACTAGCTACAGAATCTCACGATTCTGTAGCTAGTTATAATTATAACTAGAATCATATTTTATTGAATCAATCAAAACAAACTAAAAGTAATCTGTGCAAACAAATCATGTATCCTAATTTGAAAAAGACAGAATCATTCTAAACTTATTTAAAAAAAAATCATACCTCAAATTAAGGGATTCGAACTAATCAAGCAATCTTTGAATTTACTATTACAGTCGCTGCTTCCACGTTCTTAAAAACAACAGACCCTGTGGTTTTTTGGCATTTGTCTTTGGTTTGAGCTACGGATTGGAGTCTGCTATTCTCCTTCGTTAGCGAATTCACCTGGTTTTCCAAGGATTTAAGCCGAGACTGAAGTAAAGGCACATCTTTGTAATACCTATCGATCCAGGATCAACATTCATTACAGTGCGGCTGTATAGACTGTGTATTGGCACATATAGTATTAACAGGTGGGGAATCTTCCATTTGACCTGTAGGTTCATTACTGAGTTTGATTCTAGGGAAATCGGGATTGTCCTTTAGACACGGTGGAAGGTTAGTAACATAATCGTAGGGTTTGTCAGAGCAAAGTGCATATGAATATGGATACTCTTCGGCCAGGAATCTTTCAATCTCCGAATCAGAATCTTCACTTACCACAATGGTGTTTTTGTCTGCACAGGGCTTGGGTTTATTTTGATCACATCGTGAAACCCAACGAGCGGCCTTTTTATTCTTATAATTGACATCGATGCTGCCTTTAGACTTTTTCCCTGTGGATTTTTTAACAGTCTTAACACAACCCTTAGGACGCGGATCCGGCTGGGTGTCGGGTTGGGTAGAATCAGGGTAGGTTGAGGGTTCCAAATTAGAGATAATATCACAGGGCATGAGCGAAAGAGGAGAGATGGTAGGTTTCACGAGGGTTTCTATGATGAAAATCTTGTCAACCCGTCCCAACTTACTACTACCAAAACCATTTCGTAACAGAAAAGCATCCCAACAATCATTGTTTAATTTCAACTAATGTATAATGATAATCTTGATTAAACAATGGTGGAACAAACTAGAATTAGACTTCTACCTTTTAAATCACTTCCCCATCTTGTATAGACTTCGAAGGCGAAAATATGGCATGTTTAGGGGGAAATCGATAAAACTCATAAGCAATCGCAAGTGATACAAGAAAACCAACCCAAATCTCTCCTCACAGGTAACGAACTGTTTCACAATAGCTAACAGATCATGCCATCTAGGTTTTAAAGCTGAGACATGCATACCTCGGTTGCAGCGAGTAATTCTCCTTGAGGTGAACAACAATGACCAGGGAACCTCTTCAACCTTTGATTTTTTGAACCATTTTTCCCCACAGCTGGTAAATCGGTAGCTTGGCTTATAAAATCTTCATTTACCTCAAGTTGGATGTCTCCTATTTTTTCTCTGCAACCGTCGAATGTCAACATGAATTCTTGAGCAGCTCTCGAACTTTTGAATAAACACACGCCAGTCGTTCCTTTCTAAGTCATCTCTGGCATTGCCAAATAATAACAAGGTCTGGATGCCATTGGGCTCAATCCTCACCACAGGAGCCATGGTTAACAAAAAGTAATCAACATGGGAATCAGAGGTAGGGTTTGATAGAAAAGACACAGAGCCATAGCCTCGAGTTTCCTCAATGCAATGCAAAGACAACTCGAAATGGTAGGCAGGAGCGTTAATTAGCATGCATGTGAAAGAGGACATGTAGACCGAGGCCATGCAGAGATATAATACCACGCTGTACTTGAAATGACACCTTGGCACATTGGTATTCATAAGGATCAGAACAGTAGAATAGTATGTGTATCCATGACTTGATCATAAAGATTAATGTATCAAATAAACATTGAACAATTAAAAATTTTATGAATCAAAACCATATTGACATTAATCGAATGCTAAATGAGTGGAGGTTTTATACTTATGTAACCAAGGCACGTTTAAGACCAAGGGGTTATAAACAAGGAAAAAAATTGTGTTTATAGCAAAAGACAACAATGCGATAATAGACCGATATGAATAATTTTCCTTTTGATCAAAAATCGAACTCAAGTGTGAATTCCAGCTGCAAGTTTTCATGCTTACAGTCATGAAAACTTAAAATTGAAAGGAAGGTATGTAAAAGGTGACAAATAATAAGTGTTGTTGCTAATGACCAGTAACGATAATTTAAAGACCCCGTGTTAGGCAGCTTATAAACAAATGGAAATTACATTATTGCTGCCAACAATGGCGACATGCTGGGAGAAGCAGTTATCTCTGCAGAATGAACGAGTTCAGATTAGGATAATCAGAAAAACTTCAAATTGAAAACAACCAAAAAGTTGTCTGAACATCATTATCAATTATAAAAATTTAAGTTTCAGATTACTTGTTATTTTAAAAGACGAAAACTGATGACAATCTTGACAAAAGAGAGTCACAATATTAAAGTTAAAATATTCAATACTGTTGACAGGGCCGCTGCTGCCAGCAGGCGTCTATAGCCTCGACAGGGATGTCATTTAACCCACTCTGATATCTATATCCTGCCAAGAAGTTCCAGATCAGAACGAAGGACATTTAATGTCAAAATAATCCATATCTGAGAATTTCATATACCTGACATTGCTTCGCTGCTAGCGGGCCTGTTCAATACCCCGACGAAGTTATCTTGGTGTCATGCATGCATTTACCCACTGCCAACAGACCTATTCAGTATCCCAATGGGTTTATAAGCATTTCCCACAGCTCTCTAAAGGTTTATTTAGTTTTAAATATTTTTAAATAGAGCGGGAGTGTCATCAGGCGAAGTACCTTTTTAGAGCTTGGCCATTCACCGAAAAAGTGTCTGGTTGTCCCTCTAAATTCTGTAATCGGAAGGAACTAGGACCCAATTTCTCAGCAATTAAAAATGGTCCTAGCCACAAGTTCTGAAACTTTGTATGCTCTCCTTTTCCCTCATGCGGTTTGTCCCATTTTGGGACAAGGTCACCTACCTCAAAATTTCTATTAGAGGCAGAATTGGAATCGAACTAGTTTTTAACAATGAGTTGATGTTGATCCAATTTCCGTTATGTTTGAGCCCTCACTTCCTCTAATTTTAACAAAGTGTTAATTCGATTCTCCAAAGGGGGACAGTCCTCTTCTTGCACTTTCTGTGATAGCCGTAGAGAGGGAAGGAGGACATGCGGTGGAAGGATCGCCTCTCTGCCGTAAACGAGAAAGAAAGGTGAGTTACCCACAATAGTTTTAGGAGTTACTCTATCAGCCCAGATTGCGTTTAACAGTGCGTTATGCCAATTTTTATATTTTTTAGAAACCGTTCTCTTGATGATTTTGATCATATTTTTATTAGTCAATTCTGCCAAACTGTTGCCTTGGGGGTAATAGCTGGCATAATACTTTAATTTAATTCCCTTTTCTAGAGAAAAATTACTCATCTCAAGAGACGAAAAATAAGAAGCATTATCAAATACCAGGCATTTAGGGATACCGAAATGAGTAATAATATTCGAATTCAAAAAGGATATTACCTGGCTGGTATTTACAGTTTTTAATGAGGTAGTCTTGGACCACTTGGTGAAGTAATCTGTGGTTGTTATGATATACTTATGCTTCTATGAGGATGGCGGATTGATTGGGCCTATAATATCTAGACCCCATTGCTGAAAAGGGGAGTCTACTGAAATTGGTTGCAGAGGGAAGGCTAGTTTCTGTATCCGTCCAGACGCTTTTTGACAAATTACACACTTGTGACACAAATCATGAGCATCTTTAAAAAGGGTAGGCCAGTAATAACCTGCTCTTAATACTTTATGGGTATTGGTATCTCCACCAAAATGCCCACTAGCTTCTCTTGGATGCAATTCCAATAAGACCTTTTCTGCTTCATCTTTCTCAAGACAACGCATTAGTACTCCATCAAAAATTTGACGAAATAGAATACCATTAATCAGCTGAAAAGAAGCAGATTTTAATCTGAGTGCTCTCCTTTTTGTGGGATCTAGGTGATGGGGAGATGATCCATGTATAAGACAAAATTTTATATCATCATACTAGGGACTAATAGGGTTTTGTGCACAATAGATTTGATTTTGATAGTGCTGTCCTGGATTTAACATATCATTTTCCTCTTCCTGTCCTGCAGCTGAATCATCGACCAATTTGCATAACCCTTGGCCTCTTACTATTTGTGCTGGGGTGATTTCTATGTCATACTCTTGCAAGGATGTGACCCAGTTTTCCCTTTTTTCGCCTAGTTCTTTCTGTACTAATAGATTTCTGACAGCTGGGTAAGGGACAATGATTTTCGTCCTAGATTTCAAAAGATAAGATCGGAAGTGTTTTACTGCTTTGAAAACAACATAGGCTTGCTGATATACTGTTGGGTAATTAAGTTCCACCCCCTTGAAGGCTGAGCTCATAAAGGCGATTGGGACTTCGTTGTCTTCAACGTTCTTTTGAGTTAGGATGACGACATATGAATGGTCAGAAGCAAATGTGTAGAGGGTGAATTCTTGTGAAAAGTCGGGGCTCATTAGAGAAGGAGCGTCTATTATGGCCTTTTTTATTGAATTAAAAGCCTGGTTTTCTAAAGGTCCCCAATGGTATTGTACGTCCTTTTTTATTAGGTTTTGTAATGGTCTCACCATTTTTGAAAAGCTGGGGACGAATCTCCTAACAAAGTTTATCTAACCTAACAAATATTGCATGGAATTTTTTTATGAGGGAGGGGGAAATTTCTAAATGACTTGAGTTCTTTCAGGGTCGATAATCATTCCTTCGCTTGATACAATGAATCCTAGGAGTTTACCTTGTTCTACTACGAAAAATAGATTTTTTAGGATTCAAAGAAATGTCGTACTTATGACATCGTTGTAGAACGAATCTTAAATGAGCTAAATGATCTTCTTTGTTTTTCGAGAAGACAATGTCATCGCCTAGGTAAACTACGACAGATTGATTGATTAAGCCTCAGAAAGCAATGTCCACCGCTCTCTGGAAAGTGGCACCGACATTTATGAGTCCAAAGGGCATCTTCCTATAAGCATAGGTGCCCCATGGAGTGCAGAAGGTGGTTTTGAGTTGGTCTGGAGGGGACATCAGGACTTGGTTATACCCTGAAAAACCATCCAACAAGGATAATCTTTTAGAACTAGATACCTGTTGAAGGATCTATTCCATGGGAGGGACAGGGTAGTTGTCTTTATCAGACACCCGATTAATATTTTGGAAATCGACGCATAGTCGGATTTCACCACTCTTCTTTCGGACAGGGACAAGATTAGAGACCCATTGTGTGTGCATAACTAGGAAGATCATCTTAGCATTCAGGAGTTTGTTTAATTCCTTCTTGACAGTTGGTTCAAGTTTTGGGTGCATTTTCCTTAGCTTTTGTTGAAAAGGTTGGGTTTGGGTTTTCATAGGAATAATGTGTTGTATGATGTTAGGATCAAAGTTTTTTAGGTCATCGTACATCCAAGCAAAAACATCTTTGAATTCCTTAAACAATTTAATAAACACTTCTTTTTCTTGCTCAGAACACCCCACCCCTAAATTAATGCACCGTGGGTTGTCTTTAGTTTCCAAATTTACTTTTTCATGCGTCAAAGAGGAACTATTCGTTTTACAGTTCACTGATTTTCGGAACTTGTCGTGAAGATCATAAAATTTTTCAAATCTAACTACAGATTTTGGTATAGAATTTACCATGTCTAATGAAGATTCCAGAGATCTTGGATCTGGTATTACCGTAAAGTCACGAATATTTTCATCATGAGTACCTTTGTCGATCACCACGCCCTGGAAAGTTTCTTCCATATGAAAAAAACTTGTAATCTGTTGATCGTCATCGAAGACTCTCCAATTCGTGATGTTGTCTGGGATGGACGGTCTGAACAATAGTTTGAAGGAGAATGCATTGGGAGATAAGCCTTCTGCAGGGAAACGTTTTGAAGTTACGTTAGCTAACAAATCAACTTCCGAATTATTCAATCTAGGAATAGAATTTATGTTAAATGCGGCAAACCTATTCATCAAATTCCATACCTCAATTTGGTAGCTTTTAAGGTGCGGAGATAAACAATGGATAGAATTTTTTACCTGTCTAACTACGATTTTCGAATCACCAAAGAAAGTTAAATTTTGAACGTTCATATCCAATGCTTTTCTGAGGCCTTGCAATAGTGCCTCATATTCTACTGTGTTGTTTGTACATTCGAATTCTAACCTGCAAGCAATCAGGGTCTTGTTACCTGCTAGATCGATGATCATGCAGCCTGCACCAGCTCCTTCCTTGGATTTTGACCCATCAAAGTAAATAGACCATATTTGATTGTTGTCGGTTGCATGTGACCACTGGGCAGAAGCTGCTGGCTGCGTATATGTCAAAATTTCAGACTGCTGTTCTGGGTTAGTGATAGTGGAAGTTTCGGCCATGAAATTACCGAAAAAGGTATCCATCCTCTGTATTTCGGGCGAATCGGCAGAAGGAGTGAATGGTTCATTGGGATCATTTAAATCAGTCACTGTGAACTTTAGATAATGTTCACAATTAACCTTGATTCTGTTGGGCTTTCCATTCTCGGGTAGCCACAAGTGAGACCAATCTGTCGCAAAATAGCCGTGTAGCTGTTCTGACCAGTCTCTACTTAAAAACAAACCATAAACTTATGGGATATCTACAACAATAATATCAATCACTTGATGAACTTTAGGGTTAGACAACAATCTTATAAGCACATTTCTCAATTCGCCTATAACTTTAACACTAGTTCGATCAAGCTAGATGGTTGAACTTTAGCATTAATATTTTGACAAACAGACCAAGGCATTACGTTAGATGACGTGCCTGAATCTACCATAAAGTTGTGCACGTTCCTATTGAAAATTTCAAAAGTTAACAAAAATGGAGGGACATTGCTGCGAGTACTAATAGTGGAAGCTTGTTGCTTTTTACTCGCGGCCTCTAAAAATGATTTATCTACATTTGTTACATTATTTACAGGAAGGTCTCTTTTCTCGTGAGGATCAGAAGTAGTTTTGGCGGAGGCCTTCTAAGGAACTTTGTGGTTGTTCTGAACACATTTTTTACTGCTTGGATTGCCATTTTTGTTGTTCTCTACGATATTTTGTAGCACTTTTTGCAGAAGAAAAGGGAATTTTAATAATTCATAAACATAAATATTAGCCCTAAGATTTTTTAGATCTTCAACCAAATCATAATCTAAGCTTGGTTTTACTAAATTCTATTTAGTCTCAGTTGATTTAGACTGTTTTGGAGGCAAATTCGTAGTGATTTCAGAAGAAGGCTTGTTTTCTGTCTTACTCCTAGTATTGTAAGGATGCACTGTTTAAAAATTAGATTGAAAAATACTATCCGAAAAATGTCCAAAAGTATTTGGAGATCTTCTACTGTCTCTTGTTCAACTACTTCTTCATGGATCCCGGGAGGCATCAAGTTATCCTGTGCTTCTAGAATCGTTTGAATAGTGAATTGCAGGCTTTCTAGATTTAGGCCTTCAGTATTTGAATTAGGTCGATTGGTGGGAAAAGGCTTCCTAAAAGGGGGTTTGTAAGGCCCTTTGCTTGAAGAAGCTTCTTCAGCCATCCTTTTCAAATCTATATCTTGGTTGGATAGTTTTTGAATGACTTTCTGTAAGTTTTCTAAATCTGAGCTTTCGGGTTGAGCTTTGTTTTGGGAAGGCCTAGGGAGGATTTTGATTTTCTTTTTGGAAGATGAACTAGTCTCTGTCTCATTGCTAGTAGTGTATTTTAAGCTGAGGATGTCTTTCTTGATCTGAATGGCCTCTTCGAAGGCTTCTAACAATGTGGATTTCTTGGATCTATTTACCCAAATGGCTATGCTTTGATGTAAGGCTTCAATATAATATGCTATAATCAGATTCTCAACAGGCATTGAATCCGTAGGGATTCGGTTCTTTAGTGTCAATAAATTTTGATTAAAGTCTTTGATCTTTTCTTTGGGATTCATTCTTAAACTAGAAAGTTCCATGACTAGAACTTCAGGAGACTTGTCATCTCTGAACTTCTCAAGAAAACATGATTCAAACTTCTCCCATGACACGATGGTGTGGGGCTGTTGGGAAAAGTACCAGGCATAGGCATTGCCCTCAAAGGTGTAGGGAAACAATCTACAGACTACGTCTTCATGCTCGACACTATGGAGTCTAATGGCTAACATAAACTTTTTGATGTGATCTTCGGCGATCTATTTGGAGTCCGGGTCAAATTTAGGGAGCCATTTCTCCAGGTGTTTGGGTAAGGGATGCTGAGGCCCAGGTATGGCCACTGCATCTTGGTCGAGCCAAGGTCTAGTGGGATTGTTCTGGTTGGCCATAGGTGTGGGTGGTGTCGAAGGCTGGGATGAGGATCTGCCTTTGTCAGAGGATTCTTCTCTAGAAGAAGAAGGAGATGAAGGAGGTGGTGATGTTAGTATACCAGATCCTCCTGCTGCAGGAGTGAGGATTGGATATGTAGGATTTAAAGTAACTTCAGTGCCTCCAAGTTGTTCTTTGATATCAGAGAAGTCTAATGGTTGGTCCAAAGGTCGGTTTGCTTGTCTTAAATGGGCAAAGGCACTATGCGTTCTTATGAGAGATTGGCGAACAATATCTTGTATGTCACCACCTGTAGGATTTGGAGTTACTGGTTCAACTGTGATCCATAGATCGTCGTTTGATGTGGTTGCTGTTTGAGGGACAATGTTGTCATCAGAATGACTTCTAGTCACTATAGGTGAGTGGGTAGGTGGTGGAGGAATATTACGACCACCTCATGCCATTAATAATTTTCAGGCCCTCCTTCTAGCCCCATTTGTTGACGGGCAAAATTTACAACTCGTCAAATGAAGGAGTGAATCCGATCCAGGGTTGTCTACTTAACCCAAGCCATTTGGATTGATCCACTCAAACGGGTTTAGAGGCTCCGTTGGCTGATCTAAGTCCTAAGAAAGTAAAAAAAACAAAACTAAGGAAGATAAAATAACTTAATGAATAACACTTGTTGAAAACTATATACAGATCTAATATATATTTACAGTTTACTAAATAATATTTATAACATGAGTATACTTATTGTATGTATAATATATACAAATGGCTTTGTTTCTAATATATGTATAACATTTACAGAATGCAAATTTTAATCTAAATCTGCGAAAATCGAATATGGATTGATTTGTTAAACAACAACAAAGCTATCATTCAATCTGTTTGATTTATATATATATATTTATAATGTTTATAAACAAGAAATGAAAAATCAAACTGTCTAATTGAAAACAGAGATAACAAATAGTAGAATATGTTTAGACTGCAGGGAATTTCTGTATTAAACTAATGAAATAAAACTCACAAACTAACCTATAATCGCATCTCATATTCGTCCTGTGTATAGCATCCAATCTTGTTGTTTGATGAGGCAAACCTGCAACAGGTCCTAAAAATGCTTCTCGTAAACATTAAGCAGTAGTGATTGAATCCAAATGATATAACATAAAGGAGATATAGTAACAACAATTTTATAATTTCACAAGTGGCCACATTGAGATACAAGAAAACCAACCCAAATCTCCCCTCACAAGTAACAAACTATTTCACAATAGCTAACAGATCATGCCATCTAGGTTTTAAAGCTGAGACAGGCATACCTCGGTCGCAGTTGGTAATTCTCCTTGAGGTGAACAACAATGGCCAGGGAACCTCTTCAACCTTTGAGTTTTTGAACCATTTTTTCCCCACAGCTGGTAAACCGGTAGCTTAGCTTATAAAATTTTCATTTACCTCAAGATGGACGTCTCCTATTTTTTCTCTACAACCGTCGAATGTCAACGCGAATTCTTGAGCAACTCTCGAACTTTTGAATAAACACATGCCAACTGTTCCTTTCTAAGTCATCTCTGGCATTGTCAAATGATAACAAGGTCTGGATGCCATTGGGCTCAATCCTCACCACAGGAGCCATGGCTAACAGAAAGTAATCAACACGAGAATCGGAGGTAGGGTTTGATAGAAAAGACACAGATCCATAGCCCCAAGTTTCCTCAATGCAATGCAAAGACAACTCGAAATGGTAGGCAAGAGCATTAATTAGCATGCGTGTGAAAGAGGATGTGTAAACTGAGGCCATGCGGAGATATAATACCACGCTGTACTTAAAATGACACCTTGGCACATTGGTACGCATAAGGATTAGAACAGTAGAATAGTACGTGTATCCATGACTTGATCATAAAGATTAATGTATCAAATAAACATTGAACCATTAAAAATTTTATGAATCAAAACCCCATTGACATTAATTGAATGCTAAATGAGTGGAGGTTTTATACTTATGTAACCAAGGCACGTTTAATACCAAGGGGTTATAAACAAGGAAAACAATTGTGTTTATAGAAAAAGACAACAATGCGATAATAGACCAATATGAATAGTTTTCCTTTTGATAAAAAATCGAACTCAAGTGTGAATTCCAGCTACAAGTTTTCATGCTTACAGTCATGAAAACTTAAAATCGAAAGGAAGGTATGTAAAAGGCGACAAATAATAAGTGTCGTTGCTTATGATGAGTAACGATAATTTAAAGACCCCGTGTTAGGAAGCTTATAAACAAATGGAAATTACATTATTGCTGCCAACACCTCTTCCTGATGGAAGTCTTAGAAATGTCTTCTTCTTTAATTCTCACTTGGTGATAGCCATATCTAAGATCAATCTTTGAAAATATCTGCATGCTTCTCAGCTGATCAAAGAGGTCATCTATCTTTGGAAAATGATTCTTGTTCTTTACTGCTACCTTGTTCAACTTCCTGAAGTCGATACAAAGTCTCAGTGTACCATCCTTCTTCTTCATGAATAATAATGGCACACCCCAAGGTGAAACACTTGGGCGTATATACCCCTTCTTCAAAATCTCTTCAAGTTGCATCTACAACTCCTTCAATTATGGCATACTCATCCTAAACAAAGTCTTAGATATACGATTGTTTACATTTGAATCTATTAAGACCGAAATGACAACCTCACGAGGGTATTAACCCCGCTGCGTTTTTATAAAGGTGGTACTCCTTTGTAAATTCTTCAAAATATTTTCTTTGAAATATATATAGGATTATGCCAACAAACAAAACCCAAATCTTTATCGTTCAACAAAATTTAAAATGGCATAAAATATAAGAGTTCCTGATAAATGGACCAAGAACCTTAAACATCACATTTGCTAGAAATGAATAAATTGCAGAAAATAATAGAATTTCTCACATCAATCACAATTTTAGGTATTTATGATCACATTCAAAATAAAAAGGGAAAATGGTTCGACACACAAGAGAACTTTGAAAGAGTATTACTTATTAATATAAAAAATAGGA
>ML835853.1:10248-24261 GCA_009831015.1 Picea engelmannii | reverse complement strand
GGGAGGGGATTGTAATGTCCCCAAGGCCGAGCCCTGTTGTAAATCATGTCTATGAAGTATAAAGCTTGCATTATGAATTGTAATTATGTTTTATAGGTTGGTGAGCCAAGTTTATATAAGTTGGTGGGCTTATGTGTTATTAGACCAGGGAGCCTAAGTGTTGAAGGCCAGGAGCTTGATTTTTGTACATGTAATTATGCACAGTATTAATACAAAACATCTCTGCGTGTGGACCGACCACGATGAATGAGTGATGGGGGACTAAGCATCCACAAAGCCTGGGTAAGGGAGAGAGGGTTGAGAGGTAGGAAGAGGGGCTAAGCTGAGGGGGCTTAAACCCTTGAGAATAATATTAAATTATTATTCTAAAAATAATGTGTGAAACGTGTTTTCCTTGATCCCAAATCTCTGGAAGGGGGTACGCGTGCCTAAAAGCGCACACCAGCTGATGAAGCACATGCAGCCTCATGGGCGACGTGGGTCGGCCCAAGCGCATGCAATTTAACCCAGGAAGTGAGTCGTGTTGGAATAGATAATACGTATGGATAAGCTAACTATTTGAAATACTTCAAAGAACTAGCTACCCAACATAAATAAATCAGCAAGACTACTCTTTGTTAATCTACCCAAATAAACTACTTCACTCAAGATCTATTCAACACTACCCAAATGAACTCAAATACCACAATATCACCTCATATGAAGAATGCAACCAGAATACTCTTGGTGATTCAAAAATTCTCCAAAGCTTTATTAATCCAAAGTGCGAGTGTTGCAACAACAAGTTGCTCCAAGACTCTCAAGAGCATATGAGTGAAATGGCAAGATGGCAAGAGCAAGAGAGTGGGGCAAAATTCCAGTATAGTAACACTAGCTCAAAGAATGGTGAAGAAATGAGTGAGGGGAGGTCTTCATTTATACTTGGAAAGACAAAGTGATTGCTCTTGGATGCATGCCAAGTGTTGCAACCTAGCCATTTGAGATAATTCCAATGAGGGGGGCACACCACTTAGGGTTTTGGTGTGGATAGATGATGTGGAATGTGAAGTGGAGGGTGTGGGACCAAGAATAGGTGAGGTGGTAGGCTAGGAGGGACACACTACACATGGGAGGGGCCCACACAACAAATAAATGGAGTTTCTAAAGTTTTATGGTGAAGGGGGGCGCAAATCCCTCTAGGGGGCGTGGGTAAATGGGTGAGTGTGTGTGCAAGGGGGTGAGTCAAGGTTAGGAGGTGGGTTGGGTAGGTTAGGAATCATCCCTCTTGCCTTTACACATCTTAACATTTCACCCATTAACTCAAATTTACAAAAAATGACATTTCGGCAATGTCATACTTAGCAATTAAAATTGTTGTTTTAACTGACTGACACTCCGGGTGGACAAATGCCTAGCAAAACTTGGCCCAAGGGTGTAGGGGGTGCCTTTCCATTTCTTTTGAGCACAAATACCCCTATTAAAAACCCAAAGGCCTAGTTTTTACAATAATTGCTCAAAAACAATTAATTAATTAAATAATTAAAATCCCAACCTTAGGAAAATTAATTAAAAAAAAACCTATCTAGACTCGACGAAATTCCGCAAAACTTTCTACAACGTCTAACATGGTCATTTACATCATTCCTAAACAATAGCTACCAAAGGATGAGACCATTAGAACGTCGTTCACCACTTTGGAGGAATTATTGCAAGTGTGAGGGAAAAACTCAAGGGAAATCAACCAGGCTGAAAAGCCCAATTGACAACCTGAGGATAAAAAACCCTCGGTGAAAAGAACTCTCCCAATGAAAACATCCCAAGGTACCTGACCTAACTATGATCCATGCAGACCTATTACATTATTAACCCACGCAGGGGTGCGGAAATTCCGTTTACAAAATTTTGTGCTAGAGGCATAAAATGCCCAGTAGAACCAAACTGTCTTCAACATACTTGCATCTGATGATGCATATCTTCATGGAACATGGAGTTGACCCCCTAGTTGAATAGGCGGTCAACACTTCTCAAATGACAACTACTACACATCTAGACATTATTTCTAGCATCAAATTGCATGGCAATTCTATATAAAACTTAATTATCCATGAGATAAAATAAAGGGAAAGTGACAACCACAAATATGCTAGCACCTTGATTAATTGCTCCAAATAGATCTTTAGCTAGGCTCCAAAAAAATTCTTTATTAATCCAACCCTCCCAAAAAATGGAGTGAGCAAATCCTTATATAGATTTCAGCTCAACTCCTCTAAAATAAATAGTATATTTGGTTTCTAGATCCACTTATTTCTCCGAGGAAAATACAAGAAAAACACTTAAAAGGATTAAAATATTACATAAGAGGGCCACTCAAGATAAAATGTCTTCATAAAATACTAGAATAATGAGGCTACATAAACGAGACTGCCACATCTTCATCCTGAAGCAACATGCTCATGCAAGCCCATACAAGGTACCACTTGTCCTCTTCTCCTTTGGAATGTTCCTCAAAACATTCTTCAACAACCTTCTCCAATAAAATATTAACACGTGCTAAGTCAAAGAGATGGAGCACTCTTGAAGAGAAGATGCAAGATGCTTGTTATCACACAAGTTGTAGGTTGGACAAAGCCCGACCCAACCACAAAAGCAAGTGCTATAACTATGGGACACTACACCCAATGTCACCTCGATGTAAGTCTCACGCTTCAAGGGTGACTAGGTCACTCTAGGGAGGCGATCCCGGTGACCCTGGGGGATTGAGATGGATGGAAGGGAAGGAAAAGAGGTATCCCTCTAAAGGTCAGTGATGGAAAGAGAAAGGAGGCTTTGATGACTCGTCTCCAAGTGGTTTAAAAGTTGCCAAGTCTTTGGGTACTTGCAAAAGTGTTTTGTAACTGCCCGAGACACAAGAAAATCCAAACTTGCATATAGTATGTTAGGTGGACCAGCAAGTTAAGCTTGTTGTCCCTAGTTTGCAGCAATCAAACAATATTAAACATCAGAAATAAAATGATATCAGAGGCTGCAACTTAAAAGTGCTACAAGTTCAGTTAAACATGCAATATTTGAAACAACAATGACTAGTCTAGCTTGCACCGAATAGCATGAAACTTGAGCAGTCAAACAAGGCTGTTATAAATCATTTATGTAGTAAAAATTATCAGTCTTATGGTTGTAGCATACAATGTATTACAGCAGCAAAATTATTCAATGAAACTTGACCAAAAGTTGCCCAAAAAGTGCGCTATAGCAAGTAGATTATGAGAGCAAAGTTTTAGCCTAAGTTTAGGGTTAGTTTGTGAGTTATGAGCATTTAGGGTTAGGATTTTCTGCAGCCTAATGGCTGTAGGAAACAAATTAGTACAGCAATGAGAATTTGTGGGAGAAAGGGGACGCCCTAAGGGCGGAAGAATCCCCAAGGCGTCAAGATCACTATCCAAAAGAGAAAGATTTAAAACTTGAAGAAATCACGTTTACTGAGGTAGAAATTTTTTTTCTCCAATGCAATAATAAATGACTAGTGCTCTTAATAATTGGGTTAATGGGGTCATGTAAAGAAAAAGATGGAGAAGCTACCTCCTTGGGGGTGTAAACCCTCTTACTCCCCAAGGCAAGTTTCTCTAGCTAGGGTTTAAGCTAAGAGGGTGTATGCCCTTATACTTCTCTTAGCAAACCCTTGTTTAACCAATAACATGAAGCATAAAATGATGAAGACTATGGTGGGGCTGTATGCCCTTATACTTCCCACCTAGCTCCTAGCACAATAACCTTGACTTGAAACAAATGATAGCATGAAAGTAAAAACCATACCAATTCAAGGAAAAATGCTAACATAATCCACGACAATAGCAAGAGAGAAGCCTTCCAAGGCTAGCGCATCACTTCCATCAACCATAACATCAAGAGATAACCATAAACAAGAGCCAAGAGAGACAAATTTACCAAGTGTAGCGAAAATTTCAGATCCAAGTCCTCTTACACGAGGGAGAGTTATGTTAAAATGAGAGCTTATGATCTCTTATTTATACAAAATGTCACCAAGGTGAATTGTCCATAGATTAAGGGGTAAACCACAAGACAATAAACCAAAACAATGCCAAGACAATAAACCAAAACACTAGAGAATATCCAACACTGAGCAATGTGCCTCTCTCTTCCTTCTTCTCCCAACTGCAGCTCTCCAAACTTGCGCACTTGATGAGTGAATGAGTGAGTGAACAAATGAGGTGCTAGCCTCCTTTATTTATACTAGCTGGCAAGCGCTGGAAGGGTGTCTCTTCACTGGGCAGGGCCAACTTCTCTTCTTAGTGGTTAAAACCACTTTAATTAGGACTGGGGGGCAACTTCTTAATTAGTATAATATAATTAGGGTTTGACCAATACACAAAAGGGGATTTGGTCAAGTACAAAGCCCGACATGATCAATCCACAAAAGGGGATTAGTCTGATGAATAATAACTCAATAATAAATAGAATACTCTTTGCAGTTACAATATTTCAACACTTTGGAGCCTTCTGCTCCTTACAATCAATCTCCATATGAGATACTCTATATCTCCAAAGTAGCTTCTTCTTCATCTTCTCCTTCTTCTGGTACACAGGATACATCCTTCATTCTCATCGGAGTTCCTATCATGTGCTTACGAGCCAAGTATCTACAGGACATAATCTTCAATTTCTTCTTTAGTTAACTTCTTGGGTGCCTCATCATCTTTAGCTGCATAGGCATGATGGCTTTTGTTATTTCTCTCCTTGAATTCTTCCCTTCTGGCAGGACAATTCTTAGCAATGTGTCCCATCTTATCACAATGATAACATTGATAAGAGGAGAAATCTTTTTCTTTTCTTTGACCCTTATGATATTTCTGGAATCTCCTTGGAGGGTGAGATTCTTTATGAATGTGGGTGAATCTCTTTGGGGAGTGAGATGCTTTATGAAGGTGGGTCTCCTTTTGGAAATGAGACCTTTTCTTTCCTCCTTTAGTATGAGCAACTAGGGCTTGATCTTCATCCCTTAATAGTACGGCTTCTCGGTTAGCTACTCTTGCTTCTTCTTGAACAAATTCTTCCCATAGACTGTCAAATTGGAGTTTCTTTTTTCTTGCACAGATAGTTTGGATGAAGGCATCCCAAGGTCTTGTGAGACCATTAAGCGTTGTCATGATGCGTTCATCTTCATCCAAGTTGTCTCCAATTGCTTCTAACTATTCCTTGAAATGAGTAACCCTAGAGAAATAGTTTTGGATTGTTTCTCCTTTCTGCATCTTTGTATTCTTGAGTTGGGTTCTCAAGTTCATCTTACGGTTGATGTTCTTTCCTTCATACATTCTGGTTAGGGCATCAAACATCTCTTTTGGAGTATTCTTAGAAGACACTTGAGGGATCAAGTGATCTTTAATGGAGTCTGCAATGATCCTTTTGGCCCTAACCATATCCTTCTTGTACTTCACTTTGGCTGCATCTTCTTTGGGTTCTGGTACATTTTCTTTTATGAATTTTGCAAGGTCATTCTCTTCAAGAATGAGTCCAATTCTGTACTTCCAGGCACAGAAGTTTTCCACACCTTCTAACTTGTCAACAAGCTTGGTGCTTGCAGACATCTTGACTTGGAGCTAGGAAAATGACCAAAAAATGAAAGTGCTCAGAAAATGAATCTGAACTTACCAGGAGATGCGTTGGGCTGAGGCGAGTAGGTTGGAGCTGTCTGTTTTAAAAAATTCCAAGTTTTACCCCTTGAAACTTGACCTACACAAATCTAGACTGGTAATTCTGGTACTGGTTCTGGTTTCTTGGTTTTTTGGTTTTCTGGTACCAGTCAAAACTAGGGTTTGACTTTTCGGAGGCTTTGGCCACTAAGAAGGTGCGCTCAAGCTTCCAAATGATGCGCTAGAGTAGGGCGCACTTTTATAGATGATTTTTAGTCAGAAATTCCTCTTCAATAAAAAGCCCTAATTTCCTTGTACAGCAGCAGTGACGTTTTTGGATACCCAGTGAAAGGTGCTCTATTCAGTCAAGCTCTGATACCATGTTAAATTTAATGTTGTTATTAGGTTCTTTTCTATTTTCTAGAGCATTTCCAAAACAACAGCATAAGTAGGATCATTGAAAGAAACACAATCACAAGGTACACAACATTTTATTATGGGAAACCCTCATGGGGGAGAAAACCCAGCAAAAACTTCCTCACTAATAGATTGTCAATACAATGCCAAGACTTAAGACCAAACCACCAAGAATAGAATAGGACTAAGCATGCGCCTTTCTCTCCTTCTTGCAACTGCAGCTACCTTCAAAAGATGCGCACTAGAAGTGTGAGTGAGTGAGTAAACAAATGAGGCGCCATCCTCACTTATAAATACTAGTCGGGAGGTGTTAGGGTTATGTCTCTTCACTTAGTAGGGCTGACTTCTTCCAGGAGTGATTAAAACCACTTTATAAACCCGAGGGGCCGACTTTACAAATACCACCATATAAATATGGTTTGACCAATCCACAAAAGGTGATTTGGTCTTATACAAGACCCCACATGATCAATCCACAAAAGGGGATTTGATCTATAAGATAATAACTCAAATATAATTAGAATATCCTTCGAAGTTACAATATTTCAACAAGTTTTGGAGGAACAAGCCTAGCTTGGGCTTCCAAGGGGCTTGCAGCCCACAGATCGGATGCCAAGGGCCCGCATGTCGGATCATGATGACTTGCCTTTGGAGGCCTAGAAGACACCTTGGAAGACATAACCTAGCCCTCACATGCCAAACGACTTGCCTAGGAGGGGGAAAACGTCACTTCTTGAGGCTTGACGTCACCTAGGGCTAGGGTTTGTGGTGATGGAGGTATTGCGCATTGACACTTGGCATGATTTGACAGGAGGAGACATGGATTGATCCTAGCAAATGAAGAGGAGGCTCTAGGAGCCCCAACAAAGTGTCAAAACATCCCGTAAAGGGGTGACATCATCTTGTTTTAGGGTTTCTAATGTGCAAAAGTGAAAATTAAATATTATTATTTGGTTTTAGGGGTAAGATAAGGGTTGTTGACCCCTTATCTTATGTTTTAGGGGTTGTTATCCCCACTTTTCAGGGATAACTAGGAGATCATGTCTCAAGGCCCACAGGTCCTAGACATGAAGTACCGAGAGCAGGATTGACCTGAGCATGGCCCTGGAGGGCCCACCTTTTCTTCTTCTTCTATCATCTTTATTTTGTTAGCAGCAACAACATCCATCACCATCGGCATGGTCCTGTATCAGAAAGGGTTCTTGCTCCATGAGGTAATTGGTCCAGGTATCATGGTATGTGTCACTTTTGATCATTAAACCTTTAAATATATGCATCTGATTCCTTTTATTTCTAACAACTGCTTGGATCTTACATTTGCCCACTTGACCATGTTTGTGGGGATTGACAGGGTGACCTAGCAAGCCTTTGTCCATAAGTTTTGGTTTTCCACTGGGGGGAGTTCTGAAAAGCCATCGTCCGCTCCCACCATAGCACCACTATTTCATCTTATTTTCCGCTCACTTGTCCCACTCCCCTGGTCTGGGCATTGGGTTGACCTACTTTCAGGATTGCACCTTATCTCGTGGGAAGAAGGGGCTAAAGGCCCAAAAGGTAAAAGTAAGTTGGTAAAAGACAAAAGCCTAAGAATAAAACCTCGAGATGCTTCGCCCAGGGATCCCCGAGAAAGCAATAAAAGGCTTCTCAACAAGAAACAAGAGGGACTCGGAAAATAATAAAACAAGACCTAGTCAGAGGATAGGGGGTCTCATCACGAGCCAGCCTATTAGGTCCATGGGTACCTAGCAGTATGACATTGCCACCAGCTGGTTACCACACCAGGGAAATGACTCTTGGTTGCATGGCCAAGGGAAAGGGGGTCTCATCACGAGCCAGCCTTTCATTTCTGTGAAAGTACTTGTGGGTAACGCTGCCACCACTGGTCACCACACCAGGGCAGTGTCCCCCAATTAGCTCTTGAACAAAAAAAAAGCAAAAAGGAATAAAAGCAAGAATGGGCTTGGAAAGAATGCATCCATGATAGGTACAACTCGCCTTCTACAAAGGCACCCACAGGTAACACCTTGCATCCTTGGCCCTCACTGCACCCACATGCTTGGACTTCCCCTGACCACATCACCCACTCACATGGTTTGGATGAGGTCTTTTCCGGGAACTTTCCTTTTCCAGTGGACATTAGCCCAATAGGATGTTTTGTCTTTTCCTCCAGACTTGTATTGCAGGCTTGTGTAACGTCTTTGAGCTGTTAACTGATGTATTAGGGATTTTACGCATATGTTTAATAATATTAATGATGAGATGTGATTGACATTGCTATGATCCCTGTGACTAATGAGCCCATGGAGGGCGTAGCCTTTGATGTGCAGGACCATACCCGACGGACAGGTACCATTTGGACCGGTACACATGGGGAGATGATCAGTTTGGACCTCCATGGGGTTGAAGAGCCCACCAGATGGATGTTGAGACCCCATCAGGGGGCAGAGACAGGACAGAGGTTGATCAGAGGGTTTGCACCGAAAAAGAAGAGGACGTTCCACCAGAGGCACCCTGACACAACTTGACCTAGGGGGATTGACCCATTTTCAGTGGGACGTTGGCTCTAGATGGCCTAGGACGTCACCAGGAGGCTTATGACGTCATCATGAGCATATTGGCAGATGGACAGGGAAATTGGCATGTATGGCAGCTTGGAGGAGCCCAATGAGGGCCAACGTCTTGCTTCAGGAGGCTACATTTGCCCTAATAGGGGCTAACATCACCCTAGGAAGGGGTGACGTCTTACCTTTTTGCTTGATTAGGGTTTAGTCTAGCATTTAATGTAAAAACAGTATTATTTTGGTATTATGGCCTTGTCGGCCTTTTTATGACCTAAAAAGTAAATTAGGTCATTGATACACTATATATTGAGGGTTTTCACTCTCATTTTTATCATCACTACTCATTCACTCCATAAGAAGGTTTGAAATTTGCACCCTCTCTTGGGTTATTGGCTGATTTAGGGAGGTGCATTTGTTGAAGGAAGACATTTTTTGGCATTCTATGGTGTTTCTCTTGAAGGAAGGTGTTACAACTAGGGTTTGCATGGTTATTTCTTGGTAAATTGTAAGTATTTTTCTGAAAAACTTCTTGATTGAATGGTTGTAGTTTAATTTCTTGCATATGTTTATGAATATTGTTGAATCAAAACCCTAGGGGACAAGCACACAAGTAGGCCATTGTCTCATGTCCCCTGATAGAGAAATCTTTAGCCATTGTTGAGCAAAGAAAGAGGCTAGCCATAGCTACACTCCTATTTCCTCTTCCTCTTTGCTAGCCGTACTATTTTGAAGCCAAGAAGAGTGAGACGTCCATGGCCTAGGTTTACTACACTAGGGTCGTACTCTTTCTAGGGTTTGCTGAAAGGCCTTGCTGTAGCAACACCTTATCTCATCAAACCCTCTTGTTTTGGTTATATACTTTATTCTTGAGCTAGCTGATTTTCCAGGAAGGAGGAGAGAGCACGAGGCTTTGCTGTAGCAACACCGGAGTGAGCCTCTCTCCCCTACAGTTTAGATTTTGAGGCCTTGCCTTAGCAACACCTCAAAACTCTTCCCTCTAGTCCTTAAAATCTTTGCCTCCTTTAACTCTTGCGTCCTTCACCTTTGACTCCATTAAACCCTAAGGCACTGATCTAAAGTCCTCTAACGTTGAAGTGAAACTTGATTACAACACTCTCAAAACTCTCTGAATTTCTAAAACTTAACTAACTCACTAACCCTAGTTGTTGACGTCATCATTGGTTATTTCATCTTTAATGCAGCAACGTTTTGTTTTAAGAGCAATTGAATGATGGTTTAAGCATTAATTGATTAAGGTGTTGATTGGTTACATTGAATGCTACATTGTTCCAATATTTATTGGTGAAGTGTTATAATGTTTCATTGATATTGATAAACATTGACTTCGTCAACATTTATTGTTAATTGCTTATATGTATTTATCAGATAGTCTTATGAAGTACTAACCCATTGAAATAGCTTGCACATATCAGTTTGTTGTTGCTTTGTTCCAAGCATGTACACTTCTTTGGGGTTCTTACTTCTTAAATTGGCCTTTCGCCGGACTATCTATTTGAGTGGTGACTTGTGAAGGGGGAAAACCTTATCTTGGTCTTATTAGCCTTTTGTCTCTTCAAAACCCCAGGTCACCGGGGACGTCTCCCCTCAGCCTAACCTCCCTAAAGAGAAAGAACCATCCCATTGTGGTGACATTGGGTGGGACTGGTTCCTATTACGCCAGTTTGGCCCTCTATCTTATAGCCTTTTACCCTAACTACAAATTGTGCGATAAAAGGGGTAAGATAAGGGTTGTTGACCCCTTATCTTATGTATCGGACAGGTACAATTTGTTGAAGATTGCAGCTATGTGAGACATTCTCCAGCTTACAAACCTGTGAGATGTGGATCATTGCAGCTATGTGAGTCTTTCTCTTAGCTTACAAACCTAAGAGAAAACCCCTAAGAAGGGTATGTGGTTCCTGCCTGAGACAGAGCTAGGAACATAGAGATGACCTCCTCCATTCAGAGAATTGAGAAGAACTCCAGATGATTATCCAGTGGGAAAGGTGATCTGTTGAATTAGACATGCCCGTGGCTGAGCACAAGGTGAATGTGTGAAATCCCAAAGTGTTGGGTGCATCGTCATGTGAACAGAAATGAAGATGATGTATTAGCCTCCTCTGAGAAATAAAACTAACCAATCAACATTTAGTATTCATCATCATCATAATCATAAAGTACTTGCCCATAAACATGCGTATATCAAAGGATACAAGATCTGCAAGATTTAAGCATATAAGTTAGACATTCTACATGAATGTAAAATGATTGTTCACATGAAAAATAAATATACCAATTATACCAGTGCCTTAAATGGAGTCGTGGGAAATGTAGATCGAAAGTTTTATTAAGGTAAATTAATGTTGAGCTAATGAGAAAATGTGGCCCCTTTGGAGGCTAGCTCTTTGTTTGGAAACTTGCGGAGAGTTTACCGAAACCCAAGAAATGTCACCAATAAACTCACTAAAAGTGTTGGATGTCCAAAACGGGTGGGAAGCCAAGTCCCGAGAGGGCCCGCCTTACTTCGCAGGTCACTTTTAGGTGTTTTTCCACACATTAAGCTAACTACTTCAGAGATTTTCTTAATTCGACTACAAACAAGGTTCAATTATTTTGTAAAGAAATAGATTTAGTACCATGCTTTGTAAAGAAAAAATAAATTGAAAGATATTTGCAACACTCAAATTTAGTACCCTGCTTTGTAGTTGAAAGATAATTGCAAGATATTTTAGAAATTGCAAGGTTGCAAGATTTATTGTTGAAAGGACTTTGAAACAATCTGAACTAAACATGCATAAAAGATTGAAGATTCCTTTTAATTAGCATGCATGTTAAATGTGAGTGTTTATTGTGTGTTCGATTTACTTGACTTGTGTGTTTGAGATGAAAGATTTAGACATGCAAAAAGAACGCCAAACCAAGAACACAAATCCCCCTAATGGGGATGGAGAAACTGGGCACAAAAGGGCCCGCTTTTATTGCAACTATTACACTAAGAACAAAGGTTCTCTTTGAGTTTTAGCTTTAAGAAAGAAAAAGGGATCCTTATAACTTTTGGATCTTGAAGAAACTACAAGAAAAAAGAATAAGGAAAACTTCGTTGATGAAGTTAAAACCCCCCAGGGTGCTCCGGAAGCCTTGATTTCGCCAAAATTTGACGGAATCTCCCCTTGTACTTGTTATTGCTGCAAGAAAACAGCAAACAAAGTTCGTTAAAACGTGATGAAAAAAAGTTTGAAAGACTAACTAAAACTAAAAAAGAATTATCAAAATTTTCCCGAAAACTTTTCTAAGGCAAAATTGAAATTTTTTAGACTTTTTGGCAATTTGCATGAACCTAACTTAGGCTCTTATAGTTGTTTCTGTTTGATGTCCTAAGACAGCAAGCATAGGACAGTTATTTAGCTTGATTTTAGACTCAAACAAGACACTTAACTAGCTTCAAATCTAGGAGAAAATAGGCTAGAAAATGCCCTAGATCTACTTCTTTAAACTTGAAAGAATTACCACTAGATCTAGATACTTTGCATGCAAAAGAAACTAATCTAAACTTTGAATTTCAACTAACTTCTCAAGCATGCATGCAAAAGGTAACCAAATAATTTTAAAGAAAGTTTGAGAGGGAGAAAAGAAGAAACTCTTTTTTCTTTCAAAAATTGAAAGTTATGGGCTATGGGGTCCATTGATGAAGAATAGAGGGAGCTATAATCCTTTGAAACTCTTGGACAACGACTGTTGAAGCAACAACCTATCAATCCTCCAAGCTTGAAGAACCTGCAACAATGTACTCCAATCCTGCAAACACTTGTTAAAAGGTCTTCCCTACACAAAACAACGCTCAAATATGCATGTTAGTTTAACCGAAAACGAAGCATGCAATATAAAAGTCTATGATTTATAAGGAAGAAACAAGATGAATCAAACTAGATTTATCTTACCCTACTGTTTGATAGCATACCTTCAAAGCCTTGCAAATGAATTACAAAATTGAAATACAAGATACAAGTTACCTCATAAAAATAGCACTAGATCCAAGCATCCACACATAGCATCAACATCAATAGAACTCCAAAGTCTTCTTTATTCAATTCAGAAATGATACAATGATACAATAGTGGTCTATCTTCCCAAGCTCCAACTCTAACGAATGGAGGAGGGGTAGCCTTGGCTATATAGGATAGGTGGTGATAACTCCAAAGAAGGGACGTGCTAGGGTTTAGGTTATGCGTGAGTGAGAGAGGAGATGCGTGGGTTAAGGGTAGAGATGGGTGAGTGGATAGAGAGATGTGTAGAGTGGAGGGGTAGTGAAGTAAGGTGATGGGTGAGTGAGGTGGAGTGAAGTGGGAGAGAGTGGAGTGAGGTGGAGTGGAAGGGGTAGTTAGGGGATGTGCGCCATCCATCTAAGATGCGCCATCTCACTAAGTGGGGTCGAGTCCCCACTTTGGGATCTCCTCCACGCAAATAACCTCCAGTGAAGTCGTCCTCACCTTTACTTAACTCGCCTAGGCCTCCAGTCAACTGGGGACATGAGAAAAACATGTTTCCAACATGTTCCCTAGTTCTCCTAAAAAATAGGAAATGAATTTAATTACCCATTTTTCGTAAATTTCTAGTAAATTTCATTTTTTAGTGATAATAATCATTTTTTTGTCTCGAAAGATGGGAAATAGGGGTTTACATGATACTCTAGACTGGAAAATGACCATAAATATGGCATCTGACAATGTTTGATGCCATATTTTTACAATTTATTGACTCAGAATTAAAAAAATCCATTTTGCGGGAATTTAATTAATTCACTAAAACATTAAAAAAAAAAACCTATCAAACCTAGCCGCAATTTCCAAATGATTCAATCAAGATGACCTAGTATGAGCTCATATACATTTGGACACTAGGCATTGGTTTTCCATGCCAAGTCCTAACCACAGCACATACTCCAACTCTGGAGTTAGTCTTCTGAGTGAAAAAACTTAGAAATTATTTAATTGCCCACAAAGGCAGGCAGAAAAAATAATTAACAAGTGAGAAAAAACACTCTAGAGTACATGCTCGTACCTAGGTCTTAGGTGGTCAGTAGCCTTTTACAATATCTCATACTCAGGTCATTTATTACAATGGTGGAAATGCGGAAAAAGGTGGTCTTCTGAAAGACCGGCTGAACTCTGTCATATGAGCATCGATTGCTCATTCTTTGGCAGCTCTTCAGGAAATCCAGCTTGTTGACCGCTCGTTTAGCACGGAGGTCAACTCACATATAATCAAGATTATTTATGTCGAAGACAGCAGGGTTCTACTGGGTGTTTTTGAACACCAGCACTTATTTTTGTATAAACGGGATCTCCGCACCCCTGCGAGGGTAGCATTGTAATAATGTCTGCATGGATCATCGTTAGGTCAGGTACCTTGGA